>VWZK01016247.1:84595-175075 GCA_013396935.1 Baryphthengus martii
GCCTCTCGCCTGCCCGTGGCGGAGGCGACGCCGGGGAAGTTGGAGCGCGGGGAGCGGCAGGGAAGGGGCGGCCCGCCCCTGTCCCTCCCGGAGGGGACCCTCAGCAGCGGCCGGGCGGGGCCTGATGCGCCGGGCTGCCGAGTGGCCCCATGTGGGATTTTTGCTCCGTTTCCGACCAGCTCGCGTGGCCGAGGGAGAAGCAGCTCCTCTGGCTTCAGGAGCGGGATGCTGCCGAGGCGCTGGCTGCTCGGTTCGCCTGTGCGTGTGGCTCAGAATTGTCAATGCAAAGATAAGAAAACTGCAGAGTACTCGCGGTAAATTACTTCATCGAACGCACAAGAAAACACTGGAACCATCTCACTTAAGTCTTTTACGCTCTCCTCTTTGTCAGTTGTTTCTTCTGCGCTGTATTTATTTAGGGCTGAGGGTTTAACTACAAAAGAGTCTAACTGGCTCCAGACGGATCCTTTGAGCTCCTGTCTGGAAAGCCATCTGAAGCCATCACCTCTGCCTAATGACTTTGACGTGCTAAACAGAGCAGCTGCAGCGTTCTGAGCAGCAATGGGATGGTGCGTACCGGTGTCGGCCGCATTGTCTCCACTTTAGTTTCAGGTACCTGTAATACGGATGAGCTACTAAGAAAAATAGCTCTTCGATCTGGATATACTCGTGTTGAAGGTGAAGGTCGTTGACTCTTTCAGTCTTTTAAACATGAGGAAATTATCATTGTTGCTATCTTTATGACAGATACCTGAAGGTGTTTGATTGCTCACAGATCATTGCTGTTATGTGCGGTTAATTAACTGTTACCGTTCTAGGAGGATCCTCAAATTCATCAGTATTTATTCTTTGTTATTCGAGCATGAGAAGGATTGAAAAGAAGTTGAAACAAGTAAGAGCTGCTTCAGCTCAAACTCAATTACACATTTTCTTGGTCATCCGCATATGCAACTCCCAGTACAGTAAAATTCACTCAACTGTTCAATGCAACTGTCTGTGTCATCGTAGGTGTCCTGGGCTTGCAAAATCCTGCTCTCCTTCCGCATGGTCATCCTGAGGTGTGCGTCAGTCCTGAAATAAGATGGTAGAGAAAGGAAGTTTTCTCAGGGGCAGCAAAAGATGTGTGTAGTGTTGAGGGGATCAGACACAGAAGCAGTAGGTACTCCTGTTCAAGGGTGGTAATATCGACCTCTGGGGAGCCATCAAACTGACCACAGTCTTCTTGCCTAGGAGATGTTGGATTAATTAATATAGTTCAAGCAGTTACCATGCTTATGCATGTATATGACTTTCAGCCATGGATAAAGAGTCAAATCAATGTTTATTATTTTATATATATATGACTGAAATGAGAATATCTAGGGGATTTTTTGGAGGAGGGAAACAATAGAAATTGATTCTGGTGACCGAAGTTCAAATCTCTGTTCTTACTCACAGACTTAAATCTAGAAACAAGATCTCCCCTCGCCCAGGGGAGCACATTAACGAACAGGAGCCTACTCACTTTCTTGTGAACATGTTCTTTTCTCCTCCTCAAACAAGAATGAGTAAATTTTTTTCCCATTTTATGTGATTTATAAAGAGGGAGAAGACTTGTTAATGTAGTGTTTTAAGGCAACCTTTTCTTTGTGTAAGAGAATCGTTAGCCCATCCCAAAGTCTGCATCAAAGAGAATTTTTGCCCAAGTTAGGTTTCCTTCAACTTTACATAGGAACTAATGACTCAGTCCATATAACATCATGGGTTTCATGCAATAGTTCTGTTGATAACAGTGAAATGAATCCTGACACAATGTTTATGTTTTTATCCTTTATGGAAACAAAACCATACAAATGTATAAGGGAAAGGAAGAAATTTGTATGCCATTTCCCTGAAGGAGCAGGAAAACAGAACAAACCAAACACTGTCTTCTGCAATTGGTGTTTTTGTACTGGAAAAAGGATTGTGCTTTGTCCGTGTTGTCTGCACTTTGTGTACACCATTTGCTTGAGACCCATTTGTGAAAGGTTCTTGATTGACTCATTGAGTTGAGCTCATGTGCTTCTGTTTCCTGCTAGACAAAGTGGGAGCTCCTCAGGTAGACAAACAAATTAGAAAGGTTGACGACAGCTGGAGTTGCCAGAAACCTGCTTGTAGCAGGTAGAATCTGCTGGCAGAATCATAGAACGGTTTGGATTGGAAGGTACTTGGCAATTCCTGAATTGTTCTCAAAGGCTTCTCTTAAAATTGCTTTGCAAGTGATAGCAACTTATTTTATCTTCGCCTTCCAATCTCTCTGTCCCTGTTCACTCAATAGATCCAGAGGTGATAAACAGGGGAACAACCTCCCCAGGGTGTTTGAAAGAGAGCATACTGAAAACAGAGGTGGTTGACTGTAAAAATCTATTTCAGCAGTTGCAGAAGGCACTGTGATGGACCAAACTCTGTGAAAAAGTTGGCCATAACAGAAAGCCAGAGTAGACCACAAAACTGAAAGGTCAGAATCATGGAGGACTGGAGATGGTCAACGTAATTGTGAGATTTACTGGAATAGCTTGGATATAAACTCTTGAGGTGCCAGAGATGGTGAACAAGACCTACTGCAACAGGAACAAGCTTCCTGTTATCTTTGAAGTCCAGAGAGGATGACTTTGAATGGTCGTTGCATTAAGGGGAAATGTCATGGTGATTACGTACTGCAAATACATTCCTGGACCTGTGACCCACTTCCTGGACCTGTGACTCACACTCATGGTCCATGAATCCCAGCTGCAGGGTACCTTCCTTGTGACATTTGCTGAGCAGGTGTCCCTGTCTGACCCTGCCCTGCTGTTATACAGGGGAGAGAAAGAATAATGTTGGCTGCTTGATTGCTTCCCCACAGCCTCTGCAAAGACAAAATTGGACTCCACCAACTCTGTCTGCTTGCAGAGTACCACTTAATAAGCAGTGACTCACCTGCTCCACATTGCCTCCCACCTATAGTGGGAAGCAAGAAAAAAAAAAAAGAAAATAATGTGATTTGTATTTCTTTGGTTCTCCATACCTCCACCCTAGCACCTGCATATTTCAAAGATACCTATTGGTGGGTCTGAACTTGCTCTGTCTGTATCCCAGCTTGTCTCCCTTCCTTGTACTCTCTGGGTCACCTGAAGGGTCAAACATTGCCTGCGGCCCCTGAAACCTTTTGAACTAACTTACATGTCAATCTCAAATTGGGAGGGCTGTTTTTCACCTCTTCAGAAGAACTGGGTGGAGAATAAACATTGCTGAAGCACAGGAGGAGCAGGTTGCTAAAGGATCTGTTTGGGGGATTCTTACAAATTATTTAGCTGAATGAGAGCCAACAAATGAGGTACCTGCTTATACATGGACATTATATCTGTAATTCTAGACACCAGGACAAGGAGGGAAAATGAAGTTTCTGCAAGGAAAAAAAGTAAATGTCTGTAGACACAAAGTTACTTTACCTAAGTAAATGAGGTTATTTCAGGAAACAAAAAATGCCATAGCCATGACAAGTAACATCTAAGGGCCCTGCTATTGTATTGCTTTTCTTGATAGGAACTTTTTTAGAAAGCTGGATGGCACATGCATCTTTCTGGGTTTAACCACTTCTATCTTTTAGTACTTTCTTCAGGGATACTTGTTACGAATCTAGCTGTGCATTATCTTGCTGTTTCAAGGATGTCTTCATGTGCTTTTTCTTGCTCTCTGTTGCTAAATGCCACTTCATATTTTTCAGAAGTTTCCTAAAAATTGTATCAGAATATTAGAGACATACTCAACTTGACATCAGAAAATGGAGTAAGAGCAATTTCAGGCACTCAGTCCCATGCCATCTTTTAAATAGCTTTGTAGTTCTGTTCTTCGCGCTAGTGAATTGCGAAAGCTTTTTTTCTGGAGCAGTATTGAGTCTCTCTTTACTTCTTTGCTCACGTACTCATGTTATCAGGTAAATCTTAGCCTTGTGCATAAAGCCAGTTTATGACCTAATTACCACTACCTTTCTTAGGAAAAGGAAGAAAAAATAATGTTGTTAATAAGTACAATTCATTAAGCTAAGCAGTGATTTATTGGCCAAAGTTATACGAAGAAAAGCAATTTGGATTCTGCTTGTCAGACTGCCTGGCTGTTTGGGTACAGTCTGAGTAAAGCTTTTGACTTTTTAGTATGTTACAGGCCCATTTCATCCCTGGTAATGGAGTTGAGGGAGAAAGTGGCCCACTAACTGACTAATTTTGACCTTGAACTGTGTGCCAAGGCTACTAACTTTTCAGACATGAAGGCTGTTTAAATGACACTGCAAGCATCAAAAGCTATAACCCAATGATTTTTTTTTCTAAGAATGCATATCCACATAATAAATCAGACAGAGGGAGTTTGTGTACTGAAAAGAACCTGAAACTGAATAATAATTAAATTGAGGCAGTGTATTTCATTGCCCCAAAGCAATAACATCTTTCAGTTGAATGATCAGAGAGGCAAACAAACCAAATAATTTATGACGTTTTTCCTTAATGTCAAGCAAGTCAAAGATCAAACATATCATTTTTGGAATCCAAAAAAAAGAGTGAGTATTCATAACCTTCAGTTGATTTGCTTTCTTCTTCAAAACAAAAGGATTGGCTTCCTTTGGGATTTTTGTTCTTAAAAAGTACAAATAGCTTCTCAAAGTCCACCCAGAATAACAGTAACTATAAAAGAAGTCTAAGCCAAATTCAGAGAGCTGTAGCTCTCCTTTTAGATAAAAATATTTTTATCATTCTGAAGTCAAAGAAAATTAGTTCAGAGCATAGATAAAGCAACTAGATTGGCTTTCTTGTACCCGTTAGTATTATTCTTTTTGGTTGGGAAGTGTGAAGGTCGTACCTGCCTGTAGGAAAGCATCCTGGTAGAGGATGTAGAAAGCAGCTGATGAAAAATTATCTACTGTTTTCTCATTAGTTTACTTGCAATCACCATTTTGAGAGCAAGTGACCTCTGCAAATTTACTGCATTCCAGATAATTTGGGTGCATAAGAAAAATCCCTGTAAAACAGGAGAAAAAGATGCTCTTCCTCTCCCCCTCTAAACAACTTACTTCAGTGAGTACACACTTGCTGGCGTGTATAGTACACTTGAAATGCTTTGATTTAGGAGGGAAGATGAACTGAAGTACATAAAGCTTCCATATTGCTGCTGTAGCAGGCACTGGAATTCTGTCCAAACATGGTTTCAAAGCATCGGAGCAGGGTTTCCTAACAAGTTGTGGAGTCAGTGTCAGAAAGTGCCTACATTTAGTCCATATCTGGAGCTAAACTAGAGAAGTTGCTCTATCACCTGGTGACCCCTCCTCAATCAAGAACTAGAAATAGGAAAAGGAGACTTACAGGTTGAAATGAAAACAGATTTAATGAAACAGCCAAACTAATACTGATGCCAGTATAAAGTAAGCAAAGTTACGCTCTGCCCGAGCAAACATACATAGCCACAATAAAGAGAAAGGCACTCCTCAAGAGCACAAAGAAGAGCAGGAACAGGAGACCCTCCCTCCTCCCCAAACTTCCCCCTTTATACTGAGCATGATGTGTATGGTCTGAGATACACCTGTGAGCAAACTCAATCAGCTGTCCTGGGTGACTCTAAACTACTAATAGTCTGCAGACCATGGCTGACCTATGACTTTGTCCTAGTGAAACCAAGTCAGTAAGCTTTGTGGCCTTTGCCTTGCTTTTGCTCCTGGGAATTTGCACCGTAGGAGATACAAGTTTGCCGGTTGTTTTCTGAAATAGGAATTGTTTGGAGTGACTTGACACGGTAAGTGCCCTGTAATCTAAGCCTGTAGTGATTGGGAGAAGATTTTCTGTAGGAGAGACTGATTGGGAAGGTGAGATATATAGGTGTTTTCTGTCCACCTGTGACATTCAGAAAGCCCATACTTACTGGGTGCCTGTCTGTAAAGTGGGAATTTTTGACACTGGCAGTGCTGTGAGCTTTGGGAAGGGGTGACTGCCTCTTGAACTAGGGAGGTTTCAAAGGAGCAGCGCTGTAAATGGCTCCTTAGAGAAAGCTGCAGGAATGGACAGAGTGGCTCTTATGGGACAGACAGAGCAGCTTTAATGTGCTAATGAGGGGAAGGCCAGATGCCAGCAGTGATCAGAAGGGCTCTTTGTGACTCTGTCTCTTCGGAGATGGCTGGAGTCTCTGTCCTTATCGCTGTTGTTTCTTCAAGCAGAGGGAAACACTGGGGCTATTAGTGAGGTGTTCCCTTCCTTCAAGTCGGCAGATAGCCTTACAGATCAGCGCTTGAATACTGATTAGGGCTAATTATCAGGAAAGGGTAGGAAAAGAGAAAGTGCTGAAGAAGCTGGACCTGAAAAACTACAAAAAGTTGCCCCCCAAACCCGACAGCAACAGGAGAGTTGGGCGCAAACGTTTGTAGGTTGAGATCACCTGTTGCAAGAACAGCTGTATGAGGACTCATAAATTGCTATGACTGTGAAGTGTGCAAGTATCGGTGGTTGTGAAATTCATGTTGAGAACCATCTAATCTACCTGTCTGTGCTTATTTATGTCTGTCATCTGTCTCTGGGATTTTTACTGAAAATGCGCCAGGTTGGAAACTTGTCTTTCAGCTTTCTCCGATTTGGTTTCCCTCGTGATTTAAAATAAACCGTTTATTCAATATATATTCCCTCACTCTTCTGAGAGACACCAAATGATTGAGGTAGTAGGGTTGACTCCCATGTATTAGATTATCCTTGATACAGCTGGAACTGAAGAGCACGAGATGGAAGGAGGGAATGTCCCTTCAGCCTGACTGTGCTTAGTGAGAGCACCTGTGTGGCAATACATGCTGTACTTACGCAGAGAGTGTGCCTGCTTTTTGGGATGTGACACCTTAATTTCAGTTTCCCCTTACTGTGGTGGTCAGTTGCTTCCTCACACTGCCTTTTCCCATAGTAATGCAAGGGGCCATGCTCCATCTTCAGATAAATCTGACTTGTGGTGGCTCTTAGGAACCAGATAGTGAATCTTACCTTTTACGATATTTTTTTTCCCTATCAGAAAATGTAGAAGAGTCAAAACCTTGACAAGAAGGATTGGATTTTTCTCGAGACTGTATGGTCAGCAAGGTTTCTTATATCCAGACTAGATTTTTTTTAGATGGAAAGCGAGTAAGACTTTGTAGTAATCTGGTGATGGGAGATCAGGTTTAACTCTGCTGCACCCCTGAGGGCTGCTGTGAATATATGAACTGTAAGGTTCTCCTGGGATGAAGAACCTTAAAAAGTTGTGGTTTTATCCTAATACAAAATGGGAGAGGTTTTTAAAATTAAAAATTTGGAACTAGAAGATGCTTTTTGGCCCAGCTCATCTCCCAAGGTGTTTCAGACTTCAAGATGTTCATTCACACTGTGCATGAAACAAATTTCTGCATCTCTAATACAGATAAATTAGGTTAATCTATGTCCAATAGCAGGACCATAATTATTACCTCCCAAGCCCTAGTGTTAATTGCGACCTGTAAGCTTGTATTAGCTGATGATGGAGTGAAAACAAAATTTGAAACATCTGTAATGATGGCCGTTAGTTTACTTAGCCCTCTCTGGTATTCATGTGTCAAAGGAACTCTGACGTATGTGTCCAGAGGCCTGCTTCGCTGTCTTTTACTGGGCTGTGTTGATGTTAAAATGGTGCTGTCTGCTGTGCCACATTCATTCTCATTACTTTCCTCATCTGGCAAGTGTTTTGATGTGACCTGACTTTTTCTGGTTTTCATTTGGTAGAAATGGAAAATGAGTTAAGAGGGAGCTAAATGTTTCCCTCTGTTTGCTGAAATGGAGAGGAAGCCACTGTCAGCATGGTAGGGAAATACCAGAGTCTGTTCGGGCTCTGAAACCTCTTCATCAACCTCATTGGAAAGAAAGTGATCTCCACAACTCCACTCCTGGATGTCTCCAGCCTAATAACTGAAATTCTGATCATTACTGTATCCTTGGGGCTGCTAGCTCAGCCCCTTTCAGCAGAAGGGGGAGCTTGAGGGGGGATAGGCTGAATGAGAGTGGTGGAGACAAGGTAGAAGCAAGGGGACTTCTCGAAGGGAGGAGGTAGATATCTAACTCTTCAAGAGGAGGCCTGAAGTGAGTCACTGACAGGTAGGGGCCTAATGCTTCAAGGGGGTTTAGGCATAACCTGTACCCCATCCTGTACTTTCTGGTTTTTACCACGATTTGGATCTTTATCTACCCAAGTGCCTCTTTGACTACCCAGGGTGTAGTATTCTTCTGCAGGGATCTTTGCTTCCCCCCCTGCCCTGCCATGATGATGAGACAAATACTGGAAAATAATAAAATTAAATGAATTACCTTGTGATTATTCTAAACCCAGATATTTTATGGAGTTCAGACACCTTGGTGTTTTCAGTGGTTTCTGCAGCCTGATTTGGGCCACTTACCTTCTGAAATCTCTACTTACCAGAAGCTGTGTCCTAATGAAACTGAGCAAGTGTTTCTTTCCTGTTGCTTCTTTCCATTTCTCGCTTCTGATTATGTTGGTTTTTTGTTTTTTCTTTTTTTTTTTTAACTCCCTACTGCCAGTACATTGAGCTCTGTAGGGACTGTCATGGGTAGATTGAAAGTGAAAAAGGACAGCAAATAGCAAGTAGGTTAGGGAGAGTTGAGCAGTGAGCTGGAAAATATTTTAATGGGTATGAGATTTGATACCTGAAGGAAATAAAACTTTAATATTGTAGATATCGTTTTCATCAGGCTGGTTATGAGGATTAAGTACTGTCAGGCAGAAAAAGTTTCCAAGCTTCATCTAACGTGGTGGGGAAAAACTTGGTACCCAAATATATGTAATGATCAGACGGAAGTGCCGCCTTTCCTTTCCCGCCTTTCCCACCATCAGGTGGGACCTACCTGATGGGACTTTGAATAACTTGGTCTAGTGGAAGGCTGCAACTAGATGGTGTTTAGTGTCCTTTCCAATCCAAGCCATTTTGTGATTCTATGATATGCACGGGTAACTTCCAGTCAGATTTTGGATGCTTGACCACTGCTGTTGGGTGCCTAGTGTGCTGAGGGGGATGCTTTGTAGAAAAATTATTGTTTTTCTGGAATTTTGAGATCACCATTTGCAAAGTGTGATCTGTCTTGTCCCAGAGTGGACAACACATGTGCATAACCTTGGAGACCTTGCTCTGTTGCCTCCTCTTCAGTTCTTCTACCAAAGCTGCTTTGCTTTGATTCAGTGCTCACTAGCGTTTTTTTGACAGTATACTGAAGTGTTTCTCTTAGGTCCAGTTTGTGGTGAGTGAGAGAATCACGTCCTTGAAGAGAGTCAGTAGAGTCCAGGACATCTGGAAGACTTAATCTAGAAGCACAGGGTCAGGGTGGTGTGATAGTTGTCATATGTGTATGAATGTACCACTTAATGACATTGAAAAGGATAATTCCAGGTTTTTTCTCATTTAAACAAAAAAAAGGTGACATTTTGTCAGAAAAACTGTTTAGTAGCAGAAGCACACTTGAGAGAGGCAGAGTGGTCAGGATGAGACGCAGTGCCGTGTGGTGGTTGGAGGATTGCCAGAAATAGATGGGTTACATTGCATGTGCATTAACCAAACAAAATCTTTGGGATTCAGAATTTCTTCTGCTCTAAAGAAGTTAACTTGAGTTTGAGACACCAAATAATTCCCTAATAATTTTCTTGAAGAAAGAACTCTCTGTCTTTGTGTGTGTGTATAAAAGCATGTGAGATCTTTTAGGATGAATTACAAGTTACCTGAATTTAATGTTCTGTTATAAATAAATAAATTCTAGCACATTCTAACTTGTAGAAGAATTTCTGTTAAATTTGATGTCCAGAATTGTTCATACATATTGATTTGGTAGGTATTAACTTGTTAATGGAACTTATTATTACTCAGCTAGATTAATTTATTAGATTTATTCCTACACTTTTACAACATATAAATGTATTGAGACTTGAGCCCGCAGAATCAATATCAATTTCTTTTCTCATTTATAAATGGCCTTACTAACGTCCAAAATACTGTTACTCTTGAGAGTATTTAGCTGCAATTTATTTTGAAGCATACACTCTGACAGTTTTAAATTTGTCTGTCGTCTTTGTCCTTTAATGATAATTTTTTTTTCCATGTATGTGGGCTCTGTTTGAGCAAAATGCCACGCACCAAGCATCAAACAAGTCATTGGGACGGGTCGGCAATTTAGGTGTTTGCAAGATAGGGCTCTGAGACCAGACCTAATCTTTGAGGCGCGTTTTGGCTGCCGTTCTGCATGGCCGGCCCAAAGCGGGAAAGGGAACAAAGTAACTTACAACTAAGTTGCCTGCCAAATGTAGTATATTTGCATGGTTTTCTTTGAACAGCGGCCATGCGTGCGTTTATCTTTCAGAAGCAGCGGTGTTCGACTGAGGAGAAGTAGCAAAGACCAGCCAAAATGGGTAACTGATGTGGGGCTTGTTTGCTTGCCTCCAGAGCATCAGCATCAGACAAGACCTGCTGAAGGCTCACAGGGGGAAGTGAGAGAGGCTCGGCTCGGAGCAAATACAGGAGAAGGAAGCTATTTGGTCACCTTTGCCCACGCTGCCAATTCAAGTCTGTTAAACAGCACTGAGGGCAGGGAGAGATCAGTCTTTAGGCAGTCCTAACACTGGCATTTGTTTTCCCATTGCAGCACCAGTGGCGCTTGGAGATACCATCCTTCCTTTGGATGGACCAGAAATGTTCTGTGACTCTTGGGAAGAGAATTGTAAAGATGGGTTGACCTCAGTCCAGGCTTTAAATCCAATCCAAAGCAGCTCACAGAATGTTTCTGTGGAGAGATCTCCAGCAGCTGCAAGTGCACAGAGATAATGTTTCATCCAATGATCTGAAAGGTGAAGCTCCTTTAAACTTTTCTCCAGCCAGCCTTTCTTTGTCGTTTTCCCCTAAAAGTTGCAGTGTCCACTCAGTACACTGCTCATCTCAACACTTTTTTTGTCTATACTTACCTGTTGCTACTGTAGCTGCCACTTTTGCACCACTGCAGTTGCTGGGTATTAAAAGCCCAAGCCTGAAAAACCAAAACCAGCATGCACAAAAAGACCAGTCAGGTGATAAAGGGAAAGTGAGGGAAAGCACACACACACTGCCCCCCGCCCCAAAAGCCATCACACCTCACCCCCACACACCCACCCTGAAAACCATCTCATATAAGCAAGATGCAGAAGTAGGCATCAGAGTTAGGAAGATGAGGAGATGCCAAATACTGTCTGCTGATTCAGTCGTGGGATTTGGCACCCAAGCCAGAGCATGATGATTTGTCATCATGCATCTTGACTGTGCTTGACTGAAAGTTACAGAAGAGTTAGTGGACAAATGCAGCTCAACCAGCCCATTGAAATGAGGGAAGGGGAGGCGTGGCCTTTTGCCTGCTTTGTCTTCGGGGCAAACTTATATTGCAGTAGCAAATGAGTATAAATGTTGTGTGTTGAAGGACTTGGGAAGAATTTACATACAGTAGCTCCTGATTTACAGTGCAGGATTGGACACCAATTGGTTTTTCAGCCTTGGGCAAATCTGTCAACCGCCCTGGGTCTAGTTCAGCACCTGTAAAATGGGGATAATTAAGCTTAACAACCTGGAAGAGTTGTTGATTAGTTAATGCTTGTAAAATGCTATAGAGTGCTGTAAAATGCTATAGAGCGCTATAAAATACAGCGCAGTACGTGGAAGCATCTGGTCTGCAGTTACAGTAGTGCTTCTCTGAAACTTTATGGGCAAACATTTGCCAAGAAACCAAGTGACTAACGTGCGCATTACACGTAGGCTTTGTGAGACGAGGGGGTGGCATCTTTTCAAAGGCATCTGACTTTCCTGCATTATCTACAGTCAGAATACAAGCAGAGGTTTCCTGAGAGCTCCTGCAGTGGTCTGGCAATGAAGCCAGTGTCAAATGGGGCTGGGACTGTAGAGGAGGGCTCTGGCAGGTGGCAGAAGAACTGCTTGTTCCACTCCCAACTGCTCATTCTTATTCTTATCCCTGTCCCCAGCCTCTTCCCCCTTTGTTGTGCTAGTGAAACTGTTTGCCTGGTAGCATAGAGAATCAGATTGGTGGCTTGATCCAGATGGGGAAAAAAAATGGAAAAAAGTTTTTGTAGTTGGTTTATATTTCCAGATGGATCTTCTCTACAGTGTAGTTTATCATGTGGCTACAAACATACGGACTAGCACGGTGAAGTAGCTGGTACAGGGGTGAGAACAAGTGTCTGGAGAGAAAGCAGGCGCTGCTGAAACTCTCTTGACACTGGAGATGCCACAAACTATTTTACCCAAACCCAAAGATGTTGCCATCACAAGGGTTTGAAGGTGTGTTAGCGAGCTGACCTTTCCTGCCTCCTACAACACATTATGTTAATTTCATTGGAGACCTCTGCATGGCAGAGTAAGAGAGACCATTTGGCTGAAGCTCACCACTCTGCATGGGAAACTCTGCTTACAAGGGAGAAGGAGCTAAAGATGAGCCTGTAATAATTTCTGAGATCTGCATTTTGACACTATTATTTGGGCTACTTATGACATGAATGTATGGCACTGTGAACAATGCACATAAACACACGTATTGATTTGGTTTAATACAAAACTGTTACAAAAAAAAAAAAAGAGGTGGTGGTTGGAAATGATTTCCTAATCAGCCACTCCTGAATTAATACCTAGAAGCTGTTACAAGAAGGTAGTGAGTTACCAGATGTGAAGATTCACTCTCTCAGGCATTGCTGTTTCACAGAACTGGGTAAGATAAAAGTGAGCTAAGCATGAGGAATGAGTTTGTTCTTAAGTCACAGTTTCACAAACTGCCAAAAGGAGGTGTCACTTCTGTCTCTTGCCTGCTCCTGGCCAAATCGCTCCTTTGGCTTTTGCTGAGCCAGATCTGGTTCCTGTCACATCTCGCAGTCAGCCCATAAAAACAGCAGTGAATTAACCTGGCTGAAAAAGGTTGTTGTGTGTCTTTAGCTACCTTTTGGTTAGACTAATGCCTGGACTGATGAAAAGGAGGAGCCTGTAAGCAGGGACAGGGAGGAGCATGGGCAGTGGAGATGGGGAAAATAGAGATTGGAGGTAAAAGAAATGGGAAAGAAGGAAAAGCGTATTTTTCTATGGTCACAAGCTTTTTATTTGGCTTACCTGCGTTGTAATACTGTGCATGAGCTAACTGCTTGTTTCCAGGGATCCTTAGCTTCCTGCTGTCCTGCCTTCTCCTTTGTTTCAAACCCTAATGCTGATGCTCCTGAGAAGAGTAGTGATGATCCCAGGTGAGACCTGGTGGGTATCGACAGTTGGTAAACAGCCAGCTGTAGCCAATTCCTCACTCAAATAGGAGCGAGCTGTTGTCATTTGTATCCAGAGAGGAAAAAACAGGTGGTCTGACATCTGGTAGCATGAGTCTTGATGGAGCCGGTGGAAAAATATGTGCTGTTAGGCTTGTAGGTACTTGCTGCTGCCGTGCTGTTGGAGGTGATAGTGGAGATGTAATGCAGCCTTTAATGGACAACAGTCCCCCTTGTCACGCCTTCTGTTTATTTATTTTTAGTCAGGGCTGAGTTTGGTGAGGCTAAGCATTTCTGCATAACCTTAATAGAAGCATGTTATGTGTTTCCCTGTTGCTAGAAGATGAATTGGGACCCTTATCCCTGATACTGTTTTTTTTCACAGTAACTAAAAGAGGTGCATATTCAGCAGGTCTAAAATCGTTATATCTAGTGTGTGGCAGTGCCCCTTTGGGCTTTATGACTCACTTCTGCCTCTCTGGCAAAGTGTGCAGCAACTTCTCTGTTGCTGATGATTAGAAAAACAGCAACTGATCAGTAGCCATTGAACTGGTTCATCCCACCTTCTGTGATGGCGTGCACTGTATTAACAGCCTTCTCCTCTATGGTGCACTGTGAATAGCTATTTTTATTTGTCTGATGTGACCTCGGAGGTCTATTGCCACTCCCTGACCTTTTTTATTTTTTTTTCTTCTTGTTTCTCCCTAGAGCCAGTAGCCATGTGCTTGCTTTCCCAAAAGCTGTGACTTTGAGGGAGTGCTCTGATCAGCAATTTCACAGCTTCAGTTACCGAAAGAATTTCTTAAGAGCAAAACATCCACTAGTGTGATCACCTCAGAAATGGTCACATCAGAGCTCCTCCTGGGTAGGCAGATTGTATTTGCATAGAAGGACAGTTTCTGTGAGCATTTTGTTTAGTCCCACTTCCCAAATTGTTTCTATATCCTACTAGTATGCTTTTGTGTTTTCCCCTTGCCAGTACTGTTGTGGAGAGGTACTACACGGTTCCGATGTATTGCTTCACAACACCCTCACCTGCAGCAGGTAAAGCTGTTGTATTTAGAGTACAAAAACACAGGCAGACAGAGTTAAGAAGGAAAATGGATATTGCAGAAGACAATAAACATAAAGAGTTTGATTGTATACTGCACTTGGAGATAAATAAGGGATTAACAAATCCAGAGGACATCTCCCATTTTCATTCCTTAGTTGTGATCCTATTTTAAAAAGATGGAAGTGAGAATAGAAATTCCAGATCGGGATTTAAAGCCTCTTTAGGGTTGTGACTTTCTCTTAAAAAGAACAACTACTCAAACAAAAAAATAATGGGAGCATTGCGGTTTATCCAACTTTTAGAAAATATGACATTGTGCCTAAGTTCCATGGCAAGTTATTTTTATGCGTGGAGTATATGACCACTTTCTGATCCCTGAAGTGAAATATTAGGAGGTTTTACTTTTGTGACTTGGGTCAGAAGGTTGTGTTTCTGTCTGTATGAAGAACTGGATGTGTCATTATTTATAGGTGTGGATCTTAACATCAGTGGTTCTTTTTGTGACAGTGCTGAAAGCAAATTTGGACATGGGACAGCTGTGATGTTTTTCTTTATTTTTGGTTTATGCTCTACTCTAGTTCCTGGTTCCCTTCTATGCTCTGGATTACTGCCCAACATCAGCTCAGATTGTTTGCTGGTGCTGGTCTTGTTTTGGGAAAGCTTAAACCATTAGCATTGTCACATTCCTGCTCTCAGTTAAAGCTTTAACAGCTTGTAAATAAATACAGACCACGTTGGTATCTAATGGGAGATAAAAACCCAACCACTAATCCCACATGTCCCAGGAGTTATTCAAGCATCATATTCAGACTGGGAAGGAATCTGTTAGTCGAGTAAAAAAACCCCCCAAAGTGCTACAGGGCAATACACAGCAGCTCATGATTTAATACCAAAATGAGTGAGCAGGAAGCCAGGGAAGAAGCTTCCAGGGTAAATTCTGCCAGTGTTGGAATCCCAGTTGCTAGGAGTGGAGAGATGTAACACAATAAAAATGTCCATCTCATTTGATGGAGGAAGGACCTGTTTATTTACCTTTTGGGTGTTTGTGATGGTTATGGCTCTGTTCTGATTTCAAGTAGGCAGATATTGCCTTGTGGCTTGTAATGAGCTAGTTTGCATGTGCAGATACAGTATAGACACATCGACTGTTTTTTATAAGCACAATGATGACATACTGAAAGAGGTAGACATCTGTTCCGTGTGGAAGACCTATGGTATGAGTGAAGAAAATATAATAGCAGTACAGGAAGAAGTGGTACGTCAGTTCTTAAGATGAATTCCTACCTGGATCCCAAAATACATGATACAGATTCACAGAATGGTAGGAGTTGGAAGGGACCTTCAAAGATCATCTAGTCCAACCCCTCTGCCAGAGCAGTATCACCTAGAGCAGATTACACAGGAACATGTCCAGGTGGGTTTTGAAAGTCTCCAGAGACTGAGACTCCACCACCCCTCTGGGTAGCCTGTTCCAATGCCCTGTTATTCTTGGTGTAAAGAAGTTTTCCTTATGTTGAGTTTAAACCTTTTATTTTCCAGTTTATGCCTATTGCTCCTAGTCCTGTCAGTAGATACGACTGAGTGTTTGTCACCAGACATTATCTCCATGCTTGTTTTCTTTGCGTGTCCAACATTTCCCCTCATTCTTCCTCTACATGCAGCCTCCCTTCAAAGCCACAACAGTACCACAGTTGCAAGATTTCCTGTAAAGGAAAAGGGAGTATAGACAGAGTCCCCCATCCCCAGTGAAGAGGGTCTATTATAAAGGATTAATTGCATCCAAACAATGCAGCCCCTCGAGGAGCCCCTTACCCTTTTGAGATGCGTGTGTGGGTAAGGGGGCACACTACAGTCCCTGTGTCCCAGCCCAAGTGTGTGTGGTGTGATGCCCCGGTTGCCATAGCAATTAAGCACCGCTTTTAAGGGCTGGTGTAGACTACAGATTTCTGTAAATTGCCCAGAACTTGAGTTAAAGCTGCTTCTTAGGCACCTTTCTTTTTGATTTTTTACCTTAAAAGATGGGATGGAAAGGGTTGGGGTTTTTTCCAGCTCATGCAAAAAGCTGCGATAACTTGGAATATGCTGTTGGACTGACATTCACTCTCCTGGGCCTGCTGAGACCCAGGGAACTTTTGTGACGAATAGCTGCAAAAAAGGTGGGAATGTGGTGGCTTCCAACTCTGTGGATGTAGTTTTCACATGACCAGCAGATTGTGTATGCCTAGGAAATACCACAAGCATAGTTTTTGAGAGGTGCATATAGGGTTTTTTTAATTATTATTATCAGAAGAGTTACACTAGACAATGAATGTGTGTCTTTGGCTTTATTTTGTGCCTTTTGAAAGAACAACAGGAAATTACTGTGCTGTTTTTGTTGTTTTATATAACCATGATGGAAATGAAAACCATCTAACAGCAAGACTGTACTCTGTTTGCATAGGCAATGGGAGAGAAATAGGGGTTGTTTACTGTATTGTTATTCCAGAAACCTGAACAGTGGTGAACACAAATTCTTCTTAAAAGTCTTCCTGTAGGTTAAAGCCCTGTTCATCTGAAAGGCAGTCTTAATTTCCTCAGTATGTTATTAGGATGGTTGGAAAATCTGCCCAGAAATTTGAGAAGTTTTTTTTTATCCTTGGAGGCATTAAAGTCCCTGTTATCTTTAATATTCCTTCTCGGTAAAAAACCTGCATGAAGGGAAACAAGTTTAAAGGGATAACTTATCAAATGCACAATATTCTGTTTTAGCCTTAAACAAAAGGGTAGGTACGATTCAGCACAATCTCTTTTTTTTTTTTTTTTTAATGAATGTCACCTTGATACATACACATTCATATACACAACATATGTGCGTGGAATCTTGCAATGCTTTTACTGGAGATAGTGAGTGAGAGGTCAGTGTTCTTTGGTATGCCAAATCAGAATCAATCATTGTGATAAAATAGATTAGATTGCTTTGATTATCAGTAACATTTAATAGCACATGCTATATATCCTGGTTTGGGGTGATTAGTTTAGTCCTGTTAGTCACAGAAACAGGAATATACAATTTACAGGGATATAGGAGCATAATATTGGCTTGCTCTGTTTTTGATATGTCCATACTTGAGGAGCATCAGCTACTACTGTTGATAATTAAACTGTGGCTAGAGAAATAGTCCTGTTTCAACTTGTGGATGGCAAATCAGTATGATCTTTTAGGATCGGTCAAGTTGGCTCAGCTGGAGGAGTAAATAATCAAAATGGATCCCACCTGGAGTGTATGGCTTTGCAGTCATTACCTTTCCCCCTTGTCAAAGGGTTTTAAACTGAAAATGTGCAAGATTACTCTTCGAGGACTGCAGGGTAAGGTCTTCTTTATTCAGTTTGTATACCCCAGGATTAGCTTTCCTGTGTGGAAGAAAAAGAACCAGTGTAATAGAGCATTCTCTTCTCTTCCTTCCTTCCTTCCTTTTCATAGGAAGCCTGTGGAAATCCCTTTCTCAGGTCTGCTTTGTTCCTGGTCAGCAGAGGATTGTGAAAGGCCCAGAGGCAGATGGCATTTTTGACACAGTACCCATTTGCTTTTCTAATAGTCTTGGAGGTACTGGTTAGAGAAGGTAACATCCTCTGTCCTTGTCTTGCCTTTGACAGTCAGAGTCCCCCTTGGCATCTGGATCCAGAGGGCTTGCAAGGGATGGGAGATCAAGTGAGTTTCAGTTTCTCCCATACTTGTGGCAGCTTTTCATCCAGGATGATTCTGATGAACTAGCAGAACCAAGATTTGGGCTTGGGTTTGTCCACATCCATACCACAGCCAGAACTACCAGGGCTCTTGCCCTGTTATTCCCAAGAAACTTTGTTGAAGCCAGTATTTTTTTTTTTTTTTTCAATGTAAGATTTTTTTCTTTCCTTCCCCTCACCCCATGCATTATAATACTATGACGGTATTTTTGCTTCACTGAAAATATTACAGGCAGCCCTGCGTACATGAGCAGTGCTTGTCTTGAATATGTCAGTGTGATTATACAGCTTCTGGTGTTGTGCAGTGGATAGTATTCAGCAGTCATACTGTATTCTTGCAGAAGTCCTGGGAATTTCTTTTCATCCTTCTCCATCTGTTGCAGTGCCAGCACTCCCCTGTGTCGACATGGTAGGCCAGGTTCTCAGGGGTTTTCTTAGGTGTAACTCCCCCAGGTCCCAGTAAGATTGTACAGAGAGGCTGGTGGAGGCGAGGAGGTATCCTAACATGATAGCAGAAAGCTGAGACTGCTCTCAGTTACAGTATCTTGCAGCTCGTCAGAATGATGTATAACAGCTTCTTGCATTGCCAGCAGAGGCAAAGAAGAATCTTGCTCTTGTTTGAGAGCAGCAGATACCATCCTGTCCTCTCCAGCTGGGTAATTCGCAGCAGCTTTTGCAGCAGTGAGCATGGCAGGGCCTGATGTTAGTGCGTGGGCTTTTCCAGATTGATCTATCTGAGAAGGAAGACCTTGCTCACATCTCTTATACAAACGAGCTACTTTGTGGTGGCCTTGCTTCTTGAATGTAGTAAAACTGACAGATCCCTCTCCTATTTTTAGAAAAGATGTATGATAGGGAGAGGGACATCAACTGGTATTGTGAGGTAAAGGAATACTCTGGTATGGTGTCAGTGAGCTGAAGCCGCTAGTTCCCACCATCTCCCACTTGCCAAAGCTGAGCTGTGCCAGGGATGGTGGAGAACAGTGCAGCTGGTGGGGTGGCAAGAGGGACCTCAGTCTCTTGTGCTGCGTGGTCCATACCAGAGTTTTCATCACCAACTCTGGGCCACCAGGTGACTGGCAGGAGCCAGTCTTGGCGCGTGGTAGGAGCGGCTGCTGCTGCTGGCCATGGCCCTGCACTGCTGTGCATGGATGGCTTTTGCACTGAGCCCTGCACTGTTGTGCCTGCTCTACCTGCCTTTGGGCCAGTGCTGAGAAACAATTTTGAATTTATTTTTTTAGATTTTTGTCCTTTCAGTGCTCTGTTTTTGTGAGGCACTAATTGCTTGTCCCTTTTCCTCTGTTCCGTATGTGGCTGCTGTTTCCTTCACCCCTTTACTCGCAGCTTCATCTTTCTTCTCCCCAGCTTGGCTGCCTCATCTTCTTGCCCTTCCCACAGAAGAAAATATTCTTAGACAAGGGTCAGATGCTGAGGTCTCTTGGGGAAAACAGTTCAGGGTTGTGCTATTTCAGTCTTAAAGCTGCTTTTTGGTGCCTGCTGGGAGGAGTTGCTAGCCTGTATCCTCTCCTTTGACATTTCCAGGCTCTCCTGGAGGCATTTGCCTCTACTTAAATGTGCAGGCTTGAAAGGACTTTGAGGAGCAGAAGTGAACTGGATCTGTTTTCCCGTGGCTTTAATCGGTTCAGCATGTCTCACAAAAGCAATGTGTGTAACTTAATGTAAGTTTGTATTTATTTTTAGATTTGCTGTTGTTGAGATTGTTCAGTGTGTCAATAACCATTGGATTGGAAACAATGTTTGTGGCAGCAGCTTCACCATCACTATATGCTGGGCTTTGAGTTGTTGTTCTGGTGTCATGCTCTTGGGGGTATGGATCTTCCAGCTGCAGAGAAAAGTGATGTGAGGCACAGAATCCCCTCTAGCGGAAGAGCAGTTTTAACTGCTTTCATGTGTATTCTTGCTATGTTATTTTTAGCTGCCAAGATTAATGCTATAGTGAGATAATTACAATGTAGGGGTATGAACATAGAACAAAGCCTCTTTATGGCAGAACATGGGTTAAAAATATAGTCCCTGCCTCTTGAGGAAGGCATTTCCCTTGTTTGCTTCGGGTTTTTTCCCCTCCTTGGATGCAAACACCAGCCCTGCATCAGGAGACTTGGACCGTTTAATGAAAAAAAACAGGAAAGATATTTATAAATGCTTCTAATTTTTGTTGTAAATACAGGCTGGCAATGGAGAGGAGCAGCCATGGTGAAGGAGAGGAAGAAGCTGTAAAGGCCATGGCATAGATATGAATGAGTCTCTTTCATCCTCTCACTGCATCTCAAGAAAACATAAAAGCTCAATGTAATTGGAATGCTATTGAATTATGTATAATATTGGCACTGAGTTCTTTATTAGTTTCATTTTGGTAATGCTTTCTTTCTTGCCAATGGAATAGTGTCTGTAAATAAGCTGCCTTCTCATTTACTTGCATGGCCTGATTATATACAATTATCCTTTGACTGTTATGACTTTTTAAATTAATATTGAGCTCAGCTGGGTAGGTATTCTAAGATTGTATCTGAAATACTTCACTGCTTTAACTGACCACATAAACACACATACTTTAATCCCAAAACTGGGAAAAACCATTTTACTGAGAGCTTCATTGTCTTTCTTAATTTTTCTTACCATTGCAATTGCTTGTCGCATTAAGAATGGCCTCCAACATGGTTTTAAATAGACTATACCTTTTTAACAAAGGAAAAATTGAGAATTAAAGTATATTATTAATATAGGCCTTCAAAAACCTTTATGTCTTAAAGTTGACCTGGAACCAGTAATAACCAACCCGGGCAGAAGGTTTTTGTCCACCCTCAGTTCCAAATGTGCCTGCAAGTACACTTTGCCTCCTTTGCAGCTCACATCCTTTGTAGCACGTACACATCCTCGTTAACTTGCAGAAACTTCTGTTCTATATCTCGGTTCTATGTCTCTGAGGCACTGGTATCTTTACTGCTTAAGCGAAGGAACACAAATTGCTCCGCTGTCAGAGAGCCAGCTACAAATACAGTGGTCTGGCCATGATATGATAGCCTAATATATGCATTCCTAAGCCCAGATGATCAAAAAAGATTGAGATTCAGATTTCAGGATACAGAAGTCTACAGCAAACAGTGTTACTTGGATGACGAGACAGCTGTTGACAAGCGAATTAATGTTAACTGCAGTTAAGGAACTTGAATTTTCAGTCTTAAATATTTGAAAAAGCTTGTCTTCAGCATATAGAAAATAAAGATCAGTGTAAACTGGTGTTTTCTTGTAAAGCTCACAGATTTTTTTAGCTCTACAGAAGCAGGAAAAAAATTGACAATTGCATCTTGTGCGGTGTCTGAAGAAGGTAAAGAAATTAGAAAGAATATAATTCTCAAGTGTTTTGGCATCTTTGTAGGACAGCATGGCATACTCTTGAAAACGTGCTTCAATACAAAACCTTCTTGTTCATCCTAGACTATGATAATAAGCTCAACGCAAGATTTATTAGCTTCCTGAATAAAGTAGTACTTCTCCATGTGTTGAGTTGAATTTTTCAGACTGATTTAGGATAAAAATTACCCCCAAAATGCATTGAAAGAGATCTGCACCCTCCAGTATGTCAAAAATTGATTTAGCCCCAAAAAGTTCCCTGGTTTTTAATCAAATTTTCTCGTTGCTGTCTTTACTAGAAGCTTTTGTGATACCGTCTTTGCTGCATCGTCTTGCAATGGGCTCATAGAAAAGAGGTTAAATTCATGTTGGGGTAGGAAGGCTGAAGGGTGTGATGAAACATATACCAGCTAACCTGTATGTGCTACTCACTTTTATTTTTAAGGGATAAAATCTGAAAGTCTTATTTTCTGTGCTGTAGTAGAAAGCATTTGAGGTACCTTAAAGATGTAATTAGGACTAATGGAATAGATGCGAAAGCTGGGAAATAGAGAGCATAACTTGATGGAGGTATCTGTTTGAATGTGGACTAATCTTTCATGGAAAAAGAGATATCTGAACTAAATCACAGAAAGCCCTTCCAAATCCATGTGGAAGAAATCGTTCCCTGCTGGTGAGAGGAAGATGGAGGCACAGATGATCTAAACCATCTCTGTATATCTGATTTCTGTGGGGTTTTTAATTTTCTTTTTTGAGCTCTTTGTCAAAGTTGGAATTTCAGAGTTATTAAAGAAAGGCATGAAGGATTTACATTCAGACATGAGAGGAGTTTTTTCACCATGGCATGCCATTTTCTAATTGTTTCCCTTAGTACAGGGATAAATTGGTCATAAGCATCCTCCCTGTGCACGGGCGGATATGATACCCTGAGCAGTATTGCCCCCCTGCAGAACTTTCCATACCCTTCCCCTCTAAACAGTGATGTGGATCAGAGCAGCACCCCAGACCATGCCTGGCCTCCCCCTATGGCGGTTTCCCATGACAGGGAGGAGAGCAGCATCGTTCTCGGTGGGAGAGTGTACACGAGACCAGGCACAGCTACAGCTCCCACTTCTTTGATGTGCTGCTGGGCCGCTCTGCGCAGCATGGTCTTCTAGTCCTCTCCTTTGTAGCACCTAAACTGTGATTAAAGCCTCAGTGAGTGTCCCTCCGCTAGGCAACAGGAGGAACAGCGCCTGGAATCTGCTCAGTTCATTGATAAAACCCAAGCCTGAAAGAATGGTGATGCCTTTGTGTGAATGCATCCAGGCCTCTGCAACAGGCTGGCCACTGCCAAATTCTACTGCCCCAGCCCTCTGTCACTTAATCCGAGGCGCCAGGAAGTTGTCTCTTGGGACCCGCTCTGAGGTTTTAAATCTCTTGTGTTAAAGTAATATATCTCTACAAAATGTTATATGAACTTGGCAACCCAGATGAATTTTCTGTAGAACTGTGAGCACTGGAAGCAGAAACATAGCTGAGAGCTGCTGCATGAGGAGGTGAAAGCACTTTGCAGGCTGCTTTGAAGGACAAAATAAGAAAGCGGTGAGTGTTTTTTGTTGTTTCCACCCCCACCAAACACAAATGTGAAACAATGGCTATCTTCTGGTAGCCAAACAATAAATAAATTAAATGTGAGATGTATATTTCCCTGAGAGCAAATATCCCATCTAGAATAAATGGGTGAAATTCCACTGAGTTAGTGGAGTAGCACTGGCTTGAGGCAGTGTTCTCCCCACTCTTATTATTATTTCTTTTGGAAGACTCAGTTCTGCTCTGAGGCTGTGAATGAGTGGAATTTTTCTTCAGAAGCAGATAATCCAACTGCTTGCTGTGAATGGGGAATGGCATGTCTTTCAAATTACTACACAAACTGTGAGCACATAATGATTTTCTGAGATTTACAAGTGGAACTGTTAAATTAGTATGTGATTTAAAATGAATTTTAAATTTTGCTCCTTTGAGAATTGTCTGGCTGCTTCTTTTTCATGGGTTAAGCAGAAAAATAATGCAGAGCTTGCACCTTCTTTTTATTCTTCTGTGGCTTTTTTTTTTCCCTCCCCTCTGCTGTAGTGCCTGACATCATGATGCTTTGTTTGACCTACAACCTCCTGATACTGATGGATTAAGGCTTGAAGTTCTCCTTGTAGTAAGTTTTTTTTTCTTATTGTAGATACAGAGCTGCTGCTTAGAGTAGACATCTTTGTGCTGGAATAGAGGAGGAAAAGCTTGATTCCCCAGAAGGTTAGCTAAACTAAAAAAAAGCAGAGAAGGAAAAAGAGAAAGGGAAATTTAAGCTCACTTTTGGCTTTCTCAAGATGCCAACTATGATGCAGCCATCAGCTGGCCATCCTTTCTTCTTAGAATCACAGAATAGTTTTTGGTTGGAAGAGACCTTTAAGATCAGAAGGTCCAACTGTTAACATAGTACTGCCAATTCATTACTAAACAATGTAATTAAAACATGTAGAGATATAGTGCTTAAATACCTTCAGGGATTGTGACTTCCCCACTTCCCTGGGCACAGTGTGTTCCAGTACTTTGTAACCATTTTGGTGAAGAAATTTTTTTCCCAATATTCAGTCTAAACCTCCCCCGGTACAACTTGAGACTATTTTCTCTTGGTCTGTCACTTGTTATTTGGGGGAAGAGGCCAACCCCACCTCACTGCAACCTCCTATCGGGTGGTTGTAGAGAGTGATAAGGTCTCCCCTCAGCCGCCTTCTCTCCAGGCCAAACAACCCCAGTTCCCTCAGCTGCTTGTCATAAGACTTGTGCCCTAGACCCTTCACCAACTTTGTTGTCCTTATTTGGGCATACTCTGGCTCCTCAATGTCCTTCTTGTAGTGAGGGACCCAAAACTAAGCATAGTTTTTGAGGTACAATCTCACCAGTGCTGAGTACAGGGCAACGATCACTTCCCTAGTCCTGCTGACCACACTACTTCTGATACAGACCAGGATGCTGTTGGCCTTCTTGGTCACCTAGGCACTCTGCTGGCTTATATTCAGCTGGCTGTCAATCAACGCTCCCAAGCTTTTTCTGCTAGGTAGCTTTCCAGACACACTTACCCAAGCCTAGAGCATTGTATGTGGCTGTTGTGACCCAAGTGCAGGATTCAGCACTTGGTCTTGTTGAACCTCACATTGGCCTCAGTCCATTGATCCAGCTCGTCCAGATCCCTCTGTAGAGCCTTTCTACCCTGAAGCAGATCAACATACCCACCTGACTTGGTGTCATCTGCAAACTTGCTGAGGGTGGCCTCGATCCCCTCATCCAGATTATTGATAAAGATATTAAATAGAACAGGATCCAATACTGAGCCCAGGAGAATGCTGAAAGAAACAGTGTCAAAAGAAACAGTGTCAAAAGCTTTATTGAAGTCCAGATAGACAATATTCCCAGACTTTCCCTCATCCACTAAATGGGTCACCTTGTCATACAAGGAGATCAGGTTAGTCAAGCAGAACCTGCCTTTCATGAACCCATGCCGACTGGGCCTGATCGCCTGGTTGCCCTGTATGTGCCATGTGTTGGCACTCAAGGTGATCTTCTCTTAACATTCCCTGCCACCAAGGTCAGACTGACAGGCCTGTAGTTCCCCAGACCCTTCTTCTGGCCCTTCTTGTAGATGAACGTCATATTTATTTACCTCCAGTCAACTAGGACCTCCCCAGTTAGCCAGGACTGATGATAAATGATGGAAAGTAGCTTGGTGAGCATTTCTGCCAGATGTGGATCCCATCTGACCTCATAGACTTTTGCACATCTAAGTGATGTAGTGTGTCACTGACTACTTCCTCTTGGGTCCTGGGGGCTTTATTCTGCTCCTTGTCATCCAGCTCAGAGGGCTGGGTACCCAGAGGACAACTGGTCTTACTGTTAAAGACTGAGGTAAAGAAGGCATTCAGTACCTCAGCCTTTTTCTTGTCTTTGGTCACTATGTTGCCTTCTGGATTAAATAAAGAATGGACATACTCCTTAATCGTCCTTTTGTTGTTAATACATTTATAGAAGCATTTTTTTTTTATTGTCATTATATACCAGAGTATTTCTTGGCCTGTCTCAAAATGGGTCCTTGTCCTTTGAATGTGCCTTTCCCTCTTCTTTGTGGAAGAGTGAGAAGTGACCTGACAAGTAGTTTTTGATGGTTTAAGTTAGGTGGGACGGATTCCGCTCTTAAATAAGTATTAATAGATTGCTCTCAGTCTCTTTGAGGCAATCAAAAATCCTTTACAAACACGACCTGATCAAGACTTAGTCTACCTCCTCCCCAACACATACGCAAGGTAAACCTGTGTTATGCAAGATAGCACTAAAGTGAAATGAAAGCGCACACACACACACCCCTATTTGGGAACGCCTGAGTGGTGCCTAGAACAAGGTTTCTGGTATCATTTCGTAATGGCTAGAATGCGGTCTCTTCTCTGCTACTTGAATCAGGAAAAAACACCTTGTTTGCTTTAGCAGGAATATGAAAGGGTGGAATGATGCTGGCAAGAGCATAGGAAGATTGGTGTTTTTATAAAACCATTTAATTGATTTTAATGTGTTGCTTTTAATGGAAGCATTTAAAAGCCTTTTAGTAAATAATCTCCTCGGTACAGACGTTTATTTGGAGAGGAGACATCTCCATGAGAGATTTTTAAATGACAGTGCTTCATGCTATAGGTAAATCAACTAAATGGTGTTTTAAATACCCATTGATTTTTCTTCTCCCAGCCCCTGTGCTTCTGCTATATTTCATGCTGCCGTGCTGGGTGACAATACTGGGCTGTTGTACAACTAATATGATTTTACCACTTTGAACAGTTGCAAAAATAATCCTGTGTTTTGCCTCATACTTGAGGGGTGGCACTGGAAAGATCCTCATCTGAATAACACCAAGGCAGTTCTGCAGCATTCATGCTGGTGAATGAATAGTTGTGGAAACCTAATCAAACCTAACCCTTGTTGCTAATATGCAGTGTGTTCCTTCAGCTTTAATTTCCATCGGTTTTGGGTAATTTTAGGTGAGTATCTGTGTTCTGGAGAAGCAGCAGTGAGTACTAGACTTGATGTAATTTAATAATTCTTGTAGCTTTAATGAAGGTTTCGTATCAGCAGAGCCTTTTAGAGCTTTCAGTGAGACCTTAATGCTGAGTAGGTGTGGAGGCTGAGGGGCACCATCTACCTGCTCTATGAAAACTCGATCTAATTTGACAGTGTTACACTTCTGAAAACCTACAGATCATATACAGATGTCCTATTATACAGCTTGGTTTTGGCAATACATCAGACTTCAGGTCTTCATCTAATAAAACACAGGTATGTCTCCTACTTTAATAATGTAACTCTGCCATGGAGCCACCCAACAGAGCACAAGGAAAGTGTCTTCTTCCTCCTGCTTCTGCTTTCCACTGTTAAAATAACTGGTGGCAACAAGAGGAGGTAGTACTGAGCATGGACAGCCCATCATAACCCATAGATGCTGTATCTCAAATTGTCTATATGATATTAATGTATCGTCACCCTCTGATACTATCACACTGATATCAGTATGTTATTTCATAGTTGTCTGGCATATAACCATTGAGACACAGTCTGCTTCCTAGGAAATGTTTCAAATTCTTAAACCCCATTTAGTTTAGGCAAAGCACAGGTCTCTTAAGGATCAAGTCTTTACAATATTGTGTTTTGTGAGTGTTGTCTACAGCCCTCAGAAATGTGTCCTGTACCAAGAGTTTCAGAGCTCTGTAAATATGCTCCTGCCTTCAGACACCAGACTTGAGTTTGGGAAACTACCTGAAATGAGGTTGTAGCGAGGTGGGTGCTGGCATCTTCTCTCAAGTAAATAATGACAGCACTAGAGGAAAGGGCCTGAAGTTGCACCAGAGGAGGTTTAGATTAGGTATTAGGAAGAAGTTCTTTACTGAAAGAGTAGTCAGGTGCTGGAACGGGCTGCCCAGGGAGGCAGTGGAGTCACCATCCCGGGAGGTGTTAGAAAAAGGTGTAGATGAGGCATTTCAGACTCTGGTGGGATGGTGAGGTGTGTGTTGTGGGGTTTTTTTGTGTGTGTTTTGTGGGTTCTTTTGTTGTGTGTGTGTTTTTTGGTTTTTTTTTTCCCTTTTTTTTTTTTTTTTTTTCTTTTTCTGGATTTTTGGTTGGATACAGTGGGTGATTTTAGAGGTCTTTTCCAAATATGACAATTTTGTGTTTCTGCGAAATCTAGCTTGTAATTGTGGTACCGTAAATGTCAGCAATAGAGTCAGAAAAGAAAAATACATTCAGATTTCCCATGGACAAAGAAAAGGTGGGGTTTTAAAACAATTTTCCCTCTGGCCTGCTAATGTTAACTCTAGTATATTGCAAATAAGCAACAAAGTTGCATAAAGAAGATGGTTGCTGTACAAATAGCTAAAATTAATTCAGCTTCTAGGAAAATAAATGCACATATCTCTACTTCAGTGACTTTGCAGTAATTACCCTCAGCTACTGCCTGCAAAATCTTGCTTAAATCTTAATTGACATGCTCCATTATAAAACTATAAATTTGGGAAAGGAAGGACCTCCCTTGTCTTTAACTGCAATAACATAGCTAATTCTAATGAGGGTTTATTATCTCACCAAATGTATTTAGCAAAAGACTTTCTATTAGTTTGATGTCCCTACAAGAAAAAAAAAGAATGTGCACAATCTCTGAAGAATATAAAACATGCAATCGATAAGTCAAGTTGATAGAATCAATTCTGTCAGTTGGTAGAGGGAAGGTGGGTCTCCTGCTCTCTGACACTGTAGTGGCTGCAAATGTTGAAGGCAAAAGAAAAAAACACTGAGACTGTGCAAGACCTGAGATATGTTTCAGGGCTGGGAATAATCGGGGTTTTTTTGAGTTCTAGAGAAATCCCAATACGAATTTTGCAGATTTACAAATGAAAGTTTCTCTAAGCTTTGATTTAGAGGCACTCCCCCTTCTCCTAAACCCCACAAACAAAAAAACCCAAAACACAAAACCAACTACTCCTAAAAAGACCAAACATTAAGTTTAGTTGAACAAGTTTAAAGCCTCATTTAAAATTCTGCATAGTGGTCCTGTAAAATACAGTTGCTGTCATACCCACCAGAATACTTAAAGCAGCAGCTTCTATCTTTAACAATATTGACTACCATTTAGCCTCCAAAGAGGCCTCCTGATACCAACAGGTTTGGAATGTATCCTTGGTTTGGCCGCTTCTCTAATGCGGGATTTGTGTTTGTGTGTTTTGAGGAAAGAAGCATAATGGATCAGACCATGTCCATGTTATCTAAGTATCTTCAAGAAGGAAGACTGTTACTTGGCCCACGTGTCGGCTCTTGTCCACTGAATACAGAGCATATGACGTAAAGTTTGCTGAAAAGAAAGTTGGTTTATATTACAAAGACTTTTCTCTGAAGGGAATAACTAGTGAACTATAGACACCTGGATATAAGTAAATGACTAAACATATCTCTGTGTGCCTGCATACAAGTTTTGGGTACTGTAAAGATCACAAAGCGTGCCTAAATAATCCAGTGTATCATTTAGGAGATCAGCATTCCCCCGAGGACGTTTTACAAGATGAAACTAGCTGTTGCTTCCATCTATACTCCACATGCACATGTTCTGAAGTGCCTTCTCCGGGCTTGTCTGTCCAAGCGGCAATCAGGTGTGGCTTTGCTTTTCATGTCTTATTTTCAGCATTTGTGAGTCAACAGGTGGTTGAAAGTTGGGGAGGCACATGCTGCCAGGCTCCAGTGCTGGTATATGAGGTCAAATGCCTGCAAAGTACCATCTCTAGCGTTCAGGAGAGCTGTCGGTGCCTGGTACCTATAGTGGGAGCTGGAGTTGATTTTGTGATGTAAGCAGGCGTACACTGGTATGGGTAGAGCAAACCAGTGGGTAAACACCTGCAAAACTGTTGTGGTCAGCATCCCTAGCGAAAAGGAGTAAAATAACTGAGTGGCCAGAGCCTCTGATGTTAGACACAGATGGGCTATGTGTTATCTTGGATTCTGAATCTGATTTATACTTGCAATTTAAAATAACTTTGCTACAGCTGCTTTTTTTGATCTCAAAGGGCTGCGTAGGAGAACAGCGACTCTTTTTACAGAAGTTGGCATCGCCCTTTTTTTACTGCTTTCTACGTGATTTTTCACAAGAACCATAGTGCTAGTTCCCAGCTGACTTTCACGTGAACTGGACAGAAGCAGGAAGAAATCCTGTCTTTGGCATTTATAGCTGATTTTTCGGCATGGGAAAATGAGAGAGCGTGCAGGCGTGAACACAGGCAGTGTTTCTTGAGATGAATTTGAACAGCAGCAGCATCTGATGAAGTGAAAAAATGAGCTTTTCTGTTCCAAAGGTTTCATATTTTCTAGGGCAAGGCAGGAAGTGTTCACTTCCAGAGAGAAAGGAAATTGGAGGGAGACTGATGAAGTGCTGACAGAGGAATTAAAAGGCAAATAATACTTCTAAGAAATACTACATACCCAAAAGTATGTCTTTGTGAAATTTTTAGTGGTAGAAGTGTTTTGCTGTGTTTTCCATGCTATTAAATTGCAGTAGATGAACATGTCAAAACCAATTGTCATCTGAAAGGACAATTGTTTCTTCCTCTCATTGTTTCTTCCTGTGTTTAATTTTGTGTTTTGTACTGCAGAAGATAGATTTTGAGCTTTTTAAGCAAGGGCCATCTGTGCATGAAGCGTTTGCCATATTGCAGTAGCTATCAGTAATAAATACAGTATTGCTAGAAATCTTTATGAACGGGACGTTTCTTTGCCTATCCAGTGTCCTCCCACTACTCTTTTGTCCTTTGAATTCTCCAAAGCTGCACTTTGCTATGGCCGAAATAATGCTGAATGCTGTTACTTAGCATCGAGGTTACTGGGCACTGAGCTTGCTTGGTCTGTATCTAATGCAGGTCTTCAGGCTGATATGAGTCCTGAAGCATCAGAATAATCAACCTGCACCAATGGGGAATGGTGATTTATTCTAGTTGATATGTTTTCTGAATACTTGGCCTTTTCATAAAAAAATCTGTTTGCCTCGATACACAGCGGCATTGGCTCCCTGGGTTAGTAGCTAATTATAAAATGGCCTGCAGTTCTCTTTCAAAGCCCTTCTAATTTGAAGGGTTTTTATATGTCTTTTTTTTTTTTTNTTTTTTTTTTTTTTTTTTTTTTTTTTTTTTTTTTTTTTTTTTTTTTTGGTGCAGGGTAGGAGTTTAAAGCTCATGCAGCTTCAGGAGTGCCTGGAGAGACTCGCAGAGCCCACACAGCCAGTGTTGTGGGGTAAGCAGCTGGAAAGGGGTGCAGGCCCCATCTCCCTCATAGGAGCCCGAGGCAGGGTGTGAGTCAGTATCTTGTTTTTCTTGTGCTTTTCAGATTTTCTTCATTGTAATCATAATGCCACAGGTATCAGCAGAAGTCTTTTCCTTAGCTTCAGTGGGGTTTGGATGAGGTGCAGTGTGATTTGCTCTTCCAGCGGTGACTGCAGTGTAGGAAGAAGCAATTCTGCACCTAGGGTCCAAGCAGGACAAGTTGCAAATGTTGCAGAATCAGAGAATCACAGACTATTAGGGGCTGTTGTATGTCCTTTGTCAGGTTGCTAATAAATAACACTGGATCAGTCACTCAGGTTCTGAATTTGTCAAAGAGAAACCCTTCTTCTGCTGAGAGAGAAGTTTGTCTGGTAGTCGGTGAGGAGAATCTTGCCTGGAGGTCCTCCCTGCTCAGTAATAGGGTGGAGGCAATATAAGGCGTCATGTTCAGTCTCTGACTTTCTTTCAGCTGTTGTACCTTTTGGCTGTCTTGTGAGCTCTCACTCTTGATCTGATTTCGATATGCTTTTTTCCTACCTTTTTACCTCTCCCTAGGTTCTCTAGTCCTTTCTGACATACTTCTTGATCAACTCACATTGTCATGCTTGTTTCCATGCTTTTTTCGTTTCAATTAATGAATTTCTCATAGTCTTGTTTCTCTCATACTCCTACACATCTCTCTTTGCTTCACCAAACCCAAGCTATTTTGACAATAATAATGAGTTTTAAACGAAAAAAACCACAATAACCGATCAGTTTTTTGCATCTGTCATGGTACAGATTTCCCATAACTGCAGTGCATTTAAATGCTCGGAGAGGTATTCTAAACTTCTGCGTTTGAAGCATGTAGATTATATCACCACAGGTGAGGAAAAATGATTTATTTTTTTAATTTATCTGGATGATAAATATAATCCCTGTCCATCTGGGAGCATTCAGAGGCCACCAGCAGCAGCTAGAGCTGTCTCCCAGCCTGTGCTCCTCTGTCATATTAAGGAAGAATGATTATACTTGTAATCATGGATATGAAGTGAGGTTCCTCCAGTTTTTTTTTTTGTAATTTATGGATTTGATGGAAAGGTCTCTGGAGAAAGTTCTCTCCACTTATGTGTAGAACTTCACTGAAGTTCTCTTTAGAGAGTGCTCACACACACACCAAATTGACACAATTTTCTCTAACTGTAGGGAGGAAAATGAGAACGAGTTAATGTTGCTGAATGCAGCTTAAGGGCAACAGGATGCTTCTCTGAGTAATTACTGAAGCTGGATTTTGGCCAGAACTCCAAGCCAACAGACTACTGAAGCCCAAAATTATGTGGTTTCTTTAACGATCATAAGTAATCAGGTGATTTTGTATGTGTTTTATCTTAGGGGGAAGCGTTAGAAATAGGTGTAGCCAGCTACCACACAATTCCAGCTTCAAAGAACACTTGCATTTCCAGCCAAGAACGTGTCCCTGGAGCTAGAGGGTTTTCCTATACGTTTAAAAAAACCCTAAAGAACAAACCCCACACCTGTCAATAGCATATGAAAAGACTTCAGTTTCTTTAATCTCAGAATTGCCTTAAACTGTGATTTAGGGAATATCTGGTAAAAATAATTGTGGGGTTTTTTTTTCTCTAAATACACACTAAAGGGTTGCACAAACCACAGTGCAAAGTTGACTTACATTGATTCAAATGGCTTGTGAACATCTAGCATTATTTTAACCCAGAGGTGAAAATGATATATTAAATATGTGTACTCATAGTGTTTCCTTTGATGTGACCTTTTCTTTTTACTACCAAAATGTTTCATCGATACATATTTCAAACGTGTGTCAACTTGCTGTCAAAGGCTGTGTTGAGAAGGAGAAGCAAAGATTTTGCAAGAGTACGTATTTATACATCTCATATCTTGCTGTTATGGGAATTTACTGTATATCCTGTATTTCACTTTTTCTTCTTGTATTTTATAATCTTACTTAGATGAAGAAATCTGGAGAAATGCAGTGTGCATATATATATATGGAGAGAGTGATATAAAAGTCAGTATTCAATGGAGATCTGTTTTTTATCTCCTTTTCTCTGCAGTGGAGTCATCTTTTTACAGACTGACCTTTGCATTGCCTTGGCTTTAAAAATAGTAGGAACAGTCCTACATCAGATCAAGTCTCAATTTGCAAATAAACTTTTTGCAGCTGTCAATAGTTTTCCTTTTTTCTCCTGTATGCAGTAGTGGTACAGTTCATTCTTCAGAAAGCAGGTAGTTCTCAGTCTGAAGACTTGTCTTTGCTTTTCATTCATAAAATTTTGCTTACCTGCAGTCTCAGAATGCTGATGTATTTGTTACTTTATTTTTATCTGCAAGGTAAAATTCTTCCATAACATAACGTGTAACTGCAAATTAACTTCTCTGTGACATAAATTTTCCTTGTTATCAGGTTACCTCTTTGAAAATTTTAGGCCTGGCTATGACTAAACTAAATTGATACAGGAAAAGCCTTGATTTGGTTAGGAATGGGATATTTCTCAGTTTCCTCATATAACCTGAGTAATGGAATTATTAGCTACTTCAAGAATAAATACTACAACAGCATATATGTATTTGATTTTTTTTTTTCCCGTGTTTCATTTTATTGCTTTTTTGTAACAAGCTATTGTACCTATGGCTAATTCTGTAACTACTGAAAAGAACAACAAAGGGATGAATTTCCTATTTTATAGCAAAGCAAAATCCTACACATCTGCGTCTGGGGAGTACATAGGAAACTCATTGTAATCAGAGACTATTCTTTTACTTCTAGAAATGCAGATATATCGTTCATGTTGCCACCACATTTGCTTAAGAATCCTAGACCTTAATCTGTCTTTCAGCTCCCCACCACACTCTTCCACTGAGTGCCTGTGCAATTTGAATTTAGCTTTGCTCCTTCATCCCTAGCTGTGTTCGCCATGACTGACACAGATGGTGAAGAATAGGAAGATAAAGGTTATTTTTGGCAGGCAGAGCTTCCACAAGCTGGGGCTATGTGGCAGGGAGAGGCCACAGGTACCCTGGAGTGACTCTGGAGGTGTGGTGGTGGTGAGGAGTGACACCTCTGTTTGTGATGGGCACCTGGCACTGTGCTCCTTTTGAAATGCTATCTTCTGATCCTCATTGCTGCCCTAGGGTTAGGCTGCCCTCCACAGGGTGGTGTATTTCCTACCCTCTTCCCCCTTTTTTGATTTTGTTTAAAACCACTTTTACCTCCAGAGTTTGATTATGAAACCTGAACCACATGGGAAGAGGTGCAGTGTGGGCCATCCGTCAATCTCTCACACTTAATAATTCAGTGTAATTATGTGGTGTTGAGAAATTGCAGTTAACATATCCTCAGAGTCTTTCTGGGTTATGTTTATACTGGATGTGCTCCAGTTATGAGCTGACCAGGAGTCATCCAGTGGTTACAGCCCTGGTATATGTGGACTGTCTTAGGGCTAGATTTGTGCATCTGAATGGAGGACAAAGGACCTCTCTTCCTTCTGCGACCTCTCTTCCTTCTGCAACCTCTGTTAGGACTCGCTGTGGACTTAGGCTGTGTAGAGGGAGAGGTTTCCCAGTTCAGATGTAGAGAGGATATGATCTAGAAAACCAGAAGAAACTTTTTGAGGGGGGAATAAGGACAAGACTGAAACAGACTACGGTTGCTCGAGGGTGGTAATTTATTGGGAAAATTAAATGAAAATGAGAAATTGGACATATGAGGGAGAGTGGGAACGGACAGAGATCCAACAACAGTTAGGAGGAGATGGGGACAGGGCACAAGACAAAGGTAAGAGTATAGAAGGAGTTACACTTACTGGGAGTAGACAGGATACACTGTCATCCTGGTCTGGAAGAAAACATGGTTTTCCTGGGTCTCACTGCTGCTGAGCTTCCAAATAACTTGAAATCTCATGGCAAAGAGGTCTTTCTATTTCTGGTGCTGGTCCACCGTGAGAATGACAACCTATGACTAATTTCCGTTACTTCAGTAGCCCAAATAGCAGATGAGCAAGATGCTATGGTGCCAATGAACCTTAGCAGCATAGAAGGAGGCCCAGTGAAGGCACTTCTAGGTTTGCAATTTGTTACTGGAAATATAAGTGATTAAATGCAGTCACATGGAGAGGGCACTGCTAGAGTTGCATATGAATTATATCTCAGTTGCCAGTATGACCTGTAGACATTGACATTTGCTTCCCTTTTCTACTATAGTAGAGCTTCTGATCATCTGCTGCAAATTCCCTGCACCATCAGTAAGCAGAAGGACTTGCTCAGGACCATACTGGGGCACTGTACTACAGCTTTGCTCCTGCTGCTGCCTCTCTGACCTGATCCCAGTATCTGAAGCTGGAAAGCATGCAGCAAATGAGGGAATTACTGGATGGCAGAGAGTGTGTTTTGGCAGTTTGGGGTGTCAGAGACTGCCTTGGAGGATGAGTTGTACAGGATTCAATGTGACAAGCATTCAAGTGCTTATGGATTTAGTGTTTGGCTAGTAATGCTAAATGCAGAGTCAGGGTGGACATCTGCTAGGCTATTAAAAATTGCTGCTCACAGGCTAAGCAGCTTCTTAAGAATCTAACCAGAGTGAACACACACAAAAAGAGAAAAGAAAAAAATGCCTTCGAGGCACGGAAAGTTACCTTTGGCAATCAGTAATGAAATGTCTTTGAAGTTTCTAAAACCATGGAGGTTAATTTCCTAACAGAAGGGAATTTCTGTACCATTCACGACTTTGTCGAATATTGAAAGATAAAGAGAAAACTTTTTGTCCTTTGATCAAATTTTAATAATACTGTGAGTAGGCTTGAAAACCTGTTACGCTGTCAGGTCTCCAAAACCTCTCTGGGCAGCCTGTTAGTGTCTGACCACACTTGCAGTAAAAAAAGCTATCTTATCCTCCTGTGTTTCCCATGTTTCAGTGGGTGCCTGCTGCCCTTTGTTGTGCCAGTGAGCACCAGTGAGAAGAGTTAGTACTACCAGCTGAGCTGTAGCTGCTTACTGGTGGGGTTGTGCTACACACACACTGCAGGTTTAATTCAGCACACTGAAATAAATAGACCTTGCCTTCCTGTTTAGTGGTAATTAAAATTCAGTACTGTCGCTTTTAACCCCCTCCAAACCAGGGCATGCTTACACCATTTTGAAAAATTTCTTTATCATCAAACAGGTTGCAAGATTCCAAGGGCAGGTATAGAATTTTTGGACTCTCTGAAGAAGCACCTGTCTGATACTCATTTCATCTTTTTCACTTAAAAGTTGCTTAGTTCTTTTTGAAAACAAGTATAGTAATATTAATTTTCAGAATGGCTAGTTGAAATGAATCCTGTTTCAGAGCATTGTGTTTTCCTGTTGAAATAGTGGCTTTTTTTGGGTTGCTTTTTGACTCAGAAGTTGAAGATTGATGGTCAATGCAAATAAAACACTTTTGTACTAACACAGAATAACACACCCTCTATAAATGATCCCTTGGTGTTTTGTTTTTTTTTTTGTTTGTTTTTTATTTTTGAGTGGGGGGAATCTCAGTATGTATTTGCAATCAAAATGATATATCATGCGATGTATCACAAACATGCCACAGAGGCTGGTGGGCTTCAGCCTGTGAAGTGCTGGCACTTTGGTCTCCTCTCAGCAGAGCACTTAATTTTGTTCCAGGCTGGCTGTGCTCATATTTTGCCATGCTTTGCTAGAGAGGGACCAGTATGGTCAGCACCCTGCTGTATCAAGCCCAAAGAAAGTGTTGCATATTAGAGGGGGAAAAAAATATACTGTACTCTAAAAATATTTCTTTTCAGCAGATCGTACTTCCTTTCTCTATTCTCTTTTAGGTCTTTCCAGTATTTGATATTATTCAGTGGTGGCAGATAGAGAGGTTTGCTGGACAAGTGCAGTGCTTTTATACACAGGCATTCTACAATTTCAGATCGCTCGAAGCTTTTTCCCTTCACTGCTCTTACTTAGGGGGAGAGGGAGTCTAAATGTACGAGGGCAGAAATAATTTCCCTTTTCTTTAACAATTGCACCCATGATGTCAGCTGCCACCAGTAATGTAGAGTGATAAATTGACATTGAACTTGAACAGAATTCATGGCGTGCTGGAGACAATAAGAACCTCTGAGGATATAATTATTTTGCTGCCAGGAGCTCATGCATCCCAAATTGGTTGGTGCAGGGACTTTAGAGTAGCCTGTCTGCCTATTGACTGGAGTTGAGAGCTGGCACTGCTAGCTCTGTGTTAGTGCAAGAACTGAGGCATTGTGGTTTGCTCATAGCATGTCAGAAAAAAGAAAAGAGAGTCACAAAGGTCCCATGTTGACCACTTTTGCTTGCTTGCAGGGAAAGACAGTGGGTATTGAAAACGAAGTTCAGTAATACGCTTTTTTTTTTCCTGCGAATATCGGGCTTTGGTACTCTCATGCTGGTGCTGCAGGCACTCAAGTGTAGCATGATTTCTGGTGAGTGAGAGGTCACTCACACATTGCAGTAGCTAGAATTTAATTTACTGTCTATGTGCTTGATTGGTTTGGGGAGGGCAGAGTTCCTCTGATCAGGTGACCATTGTTACTGCTTGAAGTCACAATAATTATATTTTCCATGAAAGTAATTAGTTTGCATTGTATACAACACTCTTCTTTCGTTAGTGTGTGTTTTGTTTTTTTTTTCGTTTGTTTTAGGGATGGCAGTTATAACTTAAAAGCCTGATCAGGCTGTTCTGTTTCCATTGAAGTCAGTATGAAGGTCGTGGGTGTTACATGATGACTTATAATTAAGCTCTTGCTTTTCATTACAATACAACATAAATGACAATCTGGTATGAAGCTCCTGTTGACTTTCAGTGGAAGTCAGGCACCTTGATGCTTTTTTCTGCCTTTAGATATTTCACTCTGTGTCCAAAGGTCATGTTCTTGCAGAGAAAACAGTCTTTCACCCTGTATCTCTCTCCTCCTGAAAATACTGATATTTGTGAGGGAACAGAAGAAAAGATAACCTGCCAAAGTTTGTAGCTTGCTTATGTTTCAAAGAGATAGCTCTACTGAGTTTTGACATAATAAGTGAAGATATGTTCATTTGTGTCATAAGGTCATAAAGTTATGGAAGGTTGTAAATTAGTGTATTGAATCTATTTAAATTGCAAACCCAACCGTATATGAGTTTATGTTTTATTCTGATCTACTGACACAAAGTATGTGTCACACGGCATGGATTCTTGGGTTCATCTTTCTCTCTTGCTATAACCGTGCCTCTTGGCACTCAGCCCCTGATTTGGGCTATGTCTAACAAACCTCCAAAATGTGGGACAAGCAAAGTAAAGTTCTCAAACATGAAAACGAATATATTGTGGCATCACACCTTCAGCAGTAATAACTTTTAATAGTGGTAGTTTTACAGTTCTGTATTTTTCATGTGTATGATTTTCAAAAGTGAATTTGTCGAGCATCAAGTGTAGTGTGAAATAACAACTTGGACAATAAAGTTGATGTCATCTACTGAAATGAGCTTAAAATCTAGGTCTGAACCATGAGAGGAAGGGTTTTCTCCTCTAATGACTTCTATTCCATGTTCGTGTTTCTGGTTTTTTTTTTTGGTGATGCATCTCTGACTGTATATGGTTTATTTGGCCTCATTAATTATGCTGTTACACTGTGTAGGGCTAACTTTTTTTTATCTCATTTAAGTGTATAAGAACATAAAATCAAGTATAGTCAGTATGGTCTGTGGTGGTGCTTGTCATGATAATTAATGGCAATTTCTGGAGCACTGGTGACAGAGGAGCCTCCTAGTAAGACTTGCACTAGGAGACTGCTGTATATTTTGTCTCTGAGGAGCTCTTTGCTTTGTTGGCTGCTTTCAGTCCTATGGCCAGTATCCTTCTTACCTTCTGCATGGCACTGAGGTCTTTAAATATGGAGGAGATTTTCGAAGATTGTTACCTATACCATAGTAAATAGTATAGATAAATTAAATAGTAAAATTTAAACTTTAAAGTACCTCACGTGCAGTGCATTGGTTTGGCTCGCTGCTGGTGAGACAACACAGGCTGGCCCATCTTTACTGATGTCACGTAGAATCTGGCATTGAGACTTTGAGGCATGAATTGAAAGGTTATAAAGTCTGAGATACCTTCATCCAGCATAAGTGGCCCTTAGCACTCTTTTTAGGAGAGTTTTGGCCGGTTACCGGGGAAACTTTTGATGCCACTTGTGCTGCAGGGCAGCACTTCTGTGGCTAGAAAGCTTCAGTACCATGTTTGTCCTGGCTATTCTTTCAGTTGAATCTACAGTTCACTTAAAATCTTAATTGCTGAAAAGCTGAATGTTAAATGTGAAATGATAATCTTTCCTGGGAAGCTCCAGTTGCCATTGGAACAAAGGAGTTTTTCTTCAGTCAGAAACTTACTGAAATAGTTATTCCAGAATAAATATTCTGATATAATTATTCCAGGACAAAAAAAAAAATAAAAAAATAAAAATTTCTTACTAGAGTCTTTCATTACTTTGCAAGGAAAGCACAGTTAGAGTTTTGGATATTAATAACAGAGGGATTGATTTCAGAAAAATGACAGTATTCCAAAATAATTATTGCAGATCAAATGTTCCGCTAAATTGTGAAACAAATTGCCAAGTACTGAAGCTTTCAACTGCTATTACAAATAATGCAATCTCTCAGTATTGTTTGAAAGGTTGTGTGATATGTAGTGACTTGATTTTTCTCTATAAAACTCTGTGCAAACACCCTGGTGTGAATTCAGAATTGGAGAGTTTTAGTCACAACAGGATAATAAGCAGAGAGAAAATAAGAACTTGAGTATTATGTAGGTAACTTGGGTTGTCTAAGTAAACAGTAGTTATAACCACTCTTTTCCTTTTAGTAGTATCCTATGTAGTGGCAAAGCCATAAAATGGGCCATAAAATGGAAAGGTGAAAGGACTCCTTGTCCAATATAATTACTAGCCCTTAGTTCCTGTTCACTTACTCCCATTGTAGGAATGCTTCGTCTGTGGTTCCCTGCACATATTCTTTAATGAATCTCTGGCATTTATACTGAAAACAAAAAAGGAGGAGAATACTATACTTTAATTTTTTTTTTCTATTTTCATTTAACTAGCACTATTTACAGAAGTAAAATAGTCCAAATCTGTTAGTTTTTCCTTTTCTGCTCTGTACTAAATGTCTGGGATGCAAGGCACTAGCTGCACTGATGCTGATAGGAAATTGTTAGTTGGCTGTATCTGGTTCTCGCCTTTAGACTGCCTGAGATTAAATTTCTCTCCAGTCTTGCTGGTGACAGCAATATAAAGAGTTTTCGCACGTTCCGTTGTACTAACCCATAATTGTGTGCCATGGCTGCTGGATGTCTGAGGGAGCGGGCTGGCATGCTGTGTGAAGGATTCTTCTCATTTCTGTAGGGGAGAGAGAGTGCATGTGCTAATATTAAGTTCCTTTTTCTGTATCAATCAACAGCTATCAGTGACACAGATAAATAAATGAGAATGTGTCCATAGCTAGTCCACAAGATACAGACAAGAGATGGAAATCCTGACTGGCTTTGTGTTGTGATTGAATTCCAGTTGGTCAGAAGAAGTTTTTTACAAGAAGAATCCAAGTGCTGTGATTGTTACACAGGCCACCCAGTTATGAGAGACTTTTTGGCTTTTCCAAATCCCCTTAAGCGGTCCCTCCTTACCTGAAGCAACCTGACCTCACCCTTTTCCTGACTGAAGTCAGCCTGATCTTTTCCCTGCATTTGCTTTCATTTTACTAGGGGCCGTTTTTGATCAGCTACTTGCACAAAGAGTTTGTTGAAATCAGTTTCTGCTTTGAGAGATGGCTCACAAGCAACAGTTCTCAGTCTCTGGTTTGGGATTGAATTTCTTTAGGCCTATGCGTTTTGGGAATGCAGCACACACTGACAGTGCCACAAGGTGAAATTACCCCTTTTACTTGCACCACGTAATGCTGTATTTGAGTTTTTGCAGTGTCAGGCATTGTTCAGCGTAAGAGTCTTGGGTTCAGGCCACGGTATCTCCTTACAACAAGCAGAAACAGTGCAACAACACCAATTTTGGCCTCACTTTGGGCTTATAGTGTTTGTTTTGCAAAGATTTGTTCCCTTATAATGCAGAAAAGTCTTCTCCACCATAATGCTATTTGAGTGTTTTTTTCATAGAGGCACGCAGGTATGATTTAACACTTAGGTTGTTCCCACTTCTCAGTTAGGGATTTTGAAGCTCCCTTCATTCTTTTAATCTCTTCTGGGTAAAAGTTTCTGTTTGAGTTACCAGTAGAGATTGCTAATTGGGAAAGAGAAAGATTGCTGGAAGCAAACCAAGTGTTAGTCAGCTGAAGGTTTGATGTGAGCCCTTGATGTCATAGCATTCAGTGTCAAAACCTTCATAAAATCCAGAAAAAATAGCAACAGAAGGTAAAAGTGAGAAAAAATAATGTGGCTGCTAAGGTAACGTACATAGGAAAGGGCAAGATTAGTGCTAGATTCGAAGTAGTTCAAGATATTGAATGGTGAAGACTTAATCATAACAAAATCAAATATCAGTATGTGGTTTTGATCTTAGAAGAAAAATCACCTAGACAGATATGCACCACAAACAGCTAATATGGGTCATTTTTACACCTGGAGCTGTGGGCATCCAATTTATACCGACAAGTATTAATCATTATACTTTTTTTGCACAGACTTTGCTATAAATGAACTGATTTGTGTCAATAAATTTTTCCACAGTTACTGCTTTAAGGAATGAGCGTGCTACATTTACATTTCATTTGGGGGAGAGTGCTATAATAGCTGAAGCCTTCTGTGGTTTTGGACAAGATGGACTGACCTTAAGGCTTCTTGGGTAGTTGACTGTAATTTACAACACGGAGAAAGCAAGTGACTTGTGCTAGGGATCAGAACCTGCTACAAGCGCTACATTTTGGTAGCAGGAGCCTGATACTGTGTTTTCATGTTACTTATGTGGGTAATAATAGTATAAACTCAAGATAAGTGTATATATATATACTGGGATAGGGAGGTTTTATTCTTATTTTCCCCTAAATATAATGCAACTCAATTCTAAAGCAATGTGAAGCTATCAAACAGCATAGATGAATATTATCTCTGGGTCACTGTTCAGGACGTAATGGCAGTTTTACCTGTGTTTAAGATGGAGCAGACCAGCAGGTGGTATATTCACATCCTCTGCTTTATTGCCATGTCAGTGGTTAATAGCTGTACTCGGTGGCTCAGGAAGCATATTATCTGTAGAATATTAAGTGTTGTAGTTAATGCTGCCAATCAGGGCTAGAGCAGACAGATGCCTGTGTTATTAAGTTGTCCACTGATTAAAGCCACTTATAACAATATACATTAATGTAAGGGAGTGGGGTATCTAATTCCTATTGAGATGTATGTAAATGATTGTCTGAAGCCCTTATGCTGTTTTGAATATCCTGTAGTGCACATTTTAGCTGACATGCAAGGAATGCATTTTTTTATTTTTGTATAGGAGAGTAATCCATGTGCATGTAGGGTGTGTGCCACATGCAGGCAGTTTAGGTCTCCAACTTCACTGCAACTGATATTTCCTCTCAGACCAGTGTGTATGTTGAGCACAGCATAGTTTTCTACCTTTTATGCCACAATTTTGTTAAGCAAAGTTTGTCTCTAGTGGTATCAGTAACAATATCTATTACTGAGTTTTTCTTGCTCTAAGGATTTATGTATTTGAAGTTAAAATAATTTACTCTGTTTTCATTCTATTTCCACAGTTTCAGCCTTCTCACTGCCTTATGAGTCAAGCCTGAGATTGTGTTTATTTTTGTTGTTGTTGTTTGGTTGTGGGTTTTTTTGTTTATTTGTTGTGTTTTGTTTTTAATAGGAGTGTGGGCTGATGATCAATTCTGCAACATCCTCAGGATTTGAAAAATCTTGACCCAGAAGCTTTCTCTTTTTTTCCTACACTGTTTTGTGTAGCCTCTAAAGGCAAACTGGGGTTCTTTTTGGATTGTTGTTGAAATTATCATTTTGAGTTGAAAAGGTTTTTTAGCAATGCAGAATGCTGTAGACTGACACTTGTCAGGGCAGGCCCAAAACAAGAAACAAAATCCTGGGATCTGGATCCTGTAGCAGACACTAGCTCCAACAGGCTGAGCTCTGCCTGCTAACTAGTTTTATTAGCTCCCTTGATAACACAAGGGCAGCTGAAGACGTAACATTTATGAAACATCACCTCCTTTGAATGGAGACGTGTTTAACCCCCACAGCACTAGCTGAAAAGTTCACCAGCTTGTTGGGGAGAGATAGACAAAAGTCTGAAATGTATTGTAACTGAAGGAGCACTCTTAAGTGCCAACGTAGTTAAATTACAGAAATTTGTTTGAATTAATGCAATTGTAAGTAATACAGCTGCACTAGTGCCGCAATTAGTCTCTTTTTCAACTATGACCTGTGCTATGGAAACAAAAGACTGTGTAGTAGAATTTTATTTACGTGGGGTGCTTTGATTTAGCAGAGAAGGTTTTTTAGCTGATGATAGGAAGCTCTAATCGGAAGAATTAAAAAACTCTTTAAGCATCTACTTAATTTTTAAAAATGTTATTTGATCTATTGTCTTCAATAGAACCACAGTTTTGATGCTTTCCTAGGTTGAGCATAGGTTACCTGGAGTATCTGGATAGATAAGCTGTGTACCTGTTGCATGCAATCAGGAGGTAATCACTAGAGTGAATATCTACTGCAAATCTTTTACTGTACCGAGGTGGCCAGAAAGGAGGTAGGGCTAACTTGACATGTAGAGTGTACATAGATTTGCACATAAATTAGCTGGTTCTTTGCCTTGCACCATAGTTGAAGGATGTCCACCTATCACCTGTCCTTATCCTCTTCTGCAGTATCACCATGCCTGCTTTTTGGTACTCTCTAGGGTCCTACAGCGAATCACTTCCTAAAATAAACAAACAAGTAGAAGAATTGTGAATCATAATATCCTAGTATGAAACTTGAGAGTTTCAGATTTGAACATCTGTAATGTAATATTTTTCCATTTCTGTTCTTTATCTTTTGCTGAGGCACCTAATCATCAGATACAGGATGCACACAACATGTTAACTCTGTACCAGTTGTGATAAAATGACATTTTACTCTTACTAATATTAAAAAAAAAATAAATAAAAAATTTTGCTTAGTATACGCTGTTGACTGGAGTTTTCAGTTTTGCCCTTTTCAGTTAGCAGAAAAACATTTCCTACTCACTCTGCTTTAGAAATGGTGTATTTCAACAGAATTAGTAACACAGACTAATCAAGGAAAGTTCAAAGTAGTAGCCTTGCCTTGGAGTGGGGATGGCTCCCACTCTTCCTGTTCCCAGTGGACACCCCAGCCCCCACTGTGCCCTGACAGCAGGGAGAAAGTGCTGCTCCTTTCTCTGATACATCTCCTAACAAAAAAACTTAATCATAAACCAGCCTTTTAGGCACCACTTTTGAAGTGTTTGAGGTATTTGGCCCCAAATAATGTTTATCTGTTTAGGCTATCTCTGTCGTTGAAGAAATTACAAAACTTAGGGTCGTGGTGGTGATCTGATAGTACCTGGGGATGCTTCTGATTTACCATTTTGTCTGACTTATATGGATGTCAGTAGTATCTGAAAAAGGAATTTGTACTCTACTGCCTTAAGATTTGAAAATAAGGAACTCTGTCATATAACTTGACAAAAAGTATTGGCATACAACTTATTAGCTTTTTTTTTCCTGTAGTTGCCAATGTAAATACTCACATGAGCTGCTTTTTTTTTTTTAAAAAAAATTCAAGGCATAAGTGGAATTAGAAAATTGCCATGGATGCTCAGCTTATTTACTTGCTATAATGAAATAGTTTGCGTTAATTTCTCTTTGTCTTGGAGAGGATCTATCAGAGTACAATTTAAAGCGATTTTCTGGATGTTGTAATAAAATTGCCAAAGCAGATTAAAGAATATTGTACAGAGAGAAGTGTAATGAAAAATTCAGCTTCTTAATTTCTGATGGATTGTTATTCATCACAGGAGTCATCTAGCATCCGTGGGTATATTCTTGCTCATTTTGCATATATCTTTTAGATTCACCTAAGGTTCTAACTGAAAAACACAGGATTGAATTTTTTTTTTTTTTTTTTTCCATATGACAGTAGTCTATGCTTTATTTCTGGTCAAATAACACAATAATGATGTGGCTTGTTCTGTGAAAACTTGTAGAAGGGCACTGAACATCTGCACATAATGAATCCATTCATGCAAAGAAAGCTAAGTGACTTATTTGTCACACTGGATTTGCAAGAATTTCTCCGTTTCTTCAGGCAACTTTAGAATTTTGCTGCCACGGAGGGTGAAACCCCGTGTCTTGTTAATCTAACGAGCAAGGAGAGATAATTAGAAAATACACATCTTGATTTTTCGATTAACAGGTAGATGCATAGTGAAATGAAAGAAGGGCAAATGCTCTTTGCTATTATTACTTGCTGAATTCCTGCGGCGGCTTCAAAGCGCTGAGCGCTGCCAGCATATTCTGGAGGACAAAGCAGGTGTGACTCAGGTTGAGGTGAAGACATCTACATGAGTATTACAGTGTGTACTGGATGCCTAAGCTTCTAGTCAGTATGGGTAGTAAAGCCTAGAGAGCAGTGCTTCAGCTATTTCACAGTCTGAGCTCAATTCAGTTTCCTAAATACAGATGTACAGTGGTATTTAAGACATGCTAGGAAAATCTTGGACAACTTCATGGGTGAGTAGGTGCCATACGGGCTTGCAGGAGACTTGCTCCATGCCCTTTTGGACAGGCACCTGGGAACTAGGATGGGTATTCTGGTGACTATGACTCTAGAGAGAAATGTGTAGTGACTTGTCTATGTCCTATGTTTACGATAAGTTGATTGTACCCTAGATGTTGACTTAAACATAAGTTGAATCACTCTTCAGGCTCCACTGATTATATTAACTAGATCTGCATTGATTATAATGGTAGTGTAGACATCTAGTACCTCTGTAGACAGCTAAATGAAAGCTTCTCTGTAGATGTACAGGAAGTACATCTACAAGTACAAGATGTACTTCCTGTACATCTACAGAGCAATGTAAAGAGTGGGAAGGATCGAGGTGGATACATTTACAGTGCCACATGTGTAATAGTGTAGTTTATACATGGTAGAAGAGGGCCTTAATAACGGGTTGGAAGTTGAGAACAGAGAGTAGTGGTCACTGAAATGTATGGAAGAGGGACTTCATGAGTAGAAATTATTCTTCCAGGAAGAAACAGGGCAATGTTTGGATACAGCCTCAATGTGGTAGACCCAAGGGAGTGAGAACGTGGAGAAGGTGTCCTGCATACTGACTGAGGGATGTTAAAAGTGACAAGGGTGTAGTTAACACTGTTGACATGGTAACTTCTGAATAGAAGCAGGTAAAAATAGAAGAACTAGAAAACACCTGCTCACTCCCACAGGAAACCAAATAAATAAAACCAATACCATTCATCCTAGACTTAATGTAGGTAAACAGGAAAATGGGGAAAGCAACAGAGAAGCCCTGGTGCTTTATAGAGTAGTGTAGCAGGAATCATTAGGCAGGACCCTGGCACTGAAGTATCAGGAGGAGAGTAGAAGGTGTGAATCAGGATGTTGTGTTGAATGTGAACTTTTGCCAGGCATAAATGGGCCAAGGGGGTTGGAGGTTAAGACAAAGCTTTGTATTTGAAGGAATTGCTGGAGCCTTCAATAAGAGCAAAACCAGTATAAAAGGACAGCCATGAAAATTCTGGGAATAGCTTTTCACTGTTGAATTTGCCTTACAAATGATGGGAAGGAATATGAGAAGCAACTAAAAGGGTAGATTAGGATCAAAGGTGGGGTTTTGGAGAAGGTAGGAAGTCCCAGCAGACTGGCACTTTAAATGTAGCTCCTCTGGATATATCAAATCAGTGTGCTAATTCCTTCACTTACTTGGCAGCCAAGCTACTAGATTTGGGATTGTATTTCTCCACCATTTATTTACAGAAGCCCATTTCTGCCGAGTACCAATGGCTCTTACTGAAGTCAGTGTCTCAGGAGACTAGGCCCAGAAAGGTGGAGGGAAAGGCATCTTTCTGCTCTGGCAGAGTTGCCCTGGAGGCAGAAATGAATAGTACAACCCTCGACACTGTAATAAGACCTAAAGAAAGGTGGAAATTATTTTTGTGTTGCTACACTGTTCGTTTTATCCTTAGTTGTATCAGGCTGTTGAATCTGGGATGGAAGGAGAGAATTTCTCTCTCCTAAAGAGTTTTGCAATTATAGGGTTTTGAACACTCAGATAATTTGTTTAATTTATGTTTGTGTGCTGCACTGAAAGTGATTGTAACCTTTTTCACACTCCATGGATAGATTTTGAACAAATCAACAATGAGTGTTGCTATTGTGAGAGCAAGGTTTTGGTCAAAGGAAACAGTGAGTCACTTTTTGGTGATAGTGGTCCTACAGCTGTACTGCACTGCTATAGTAAAACTCACAAATGTAAAATGGAGTGCAATGAGAGAGGAATGAAATCAAGATAATTTTCAGTTTGGTATGCTGAGGAACATTTGGTGTGCAAATGTGCCAAGAAGCCTATCTGGCTATGGCCTAGGATTTCAGAAAAGAGCAGTGATTTCAGATCTCTCGTCTTTACAATTCATTAAAGTCTAACCCTGTTCTCCTATCTCAAGACAGACACCCAGAGCCACCAGTCACTTGGGAGCATTATTCAAGGCATTAGGCATTATCCCTTGATTCTGAGTCTAGGGTCGCAAAGGTTGTCTGCAGTCTGGTAATTCACAACAGAAATAGGAAAACTACGTCAGAAAAATACTTAGGGGATTACAATTTCATGAGATTGAGGCATTGGTATTGTCAAATGATTTATGAAGTTCTTAGTTTTCCTTATCTGTGACAGATGATTTCTAGAAAGGACAGTCAATTGGAAGTTTGGGTGGCGTGGGAACAGGTATCAATAACTATGGCAAATGCAGTCTCTTAAGCCAGGGTAATGTGAAATCAGTCAAAGCTTCTCTGTGTTTCAATTACCCTTGGAAGGTTTTATTTCAACACCTTTGGCAGCTGAGAAACACTTGTTATATTAGAAGAGTCTGATGGGAAGGGTAACACAGTTTAAGACTAGAGAAATGTTGGGGAGTTGTCAGCATGGAAGTAGTCACCTACATCTGAGCTCATGTCTAGGCTCTTCCATTTAGTCAGTGCAGAGAAGGCACCTGTGGGATTGATGCATTTCATGCAAAATGGGGAAGAAAAAAAAATAAGGATTTAATTGGTCCTTAAAAATACCCGTTTATTACCACTGAATTTAAAAGGTGTGTAGTTGCCTCTCCCTTGTCTGACATTCCAAACTCTGGGACCCAAAAAGCACAATCAGAAACATCTGCTGTTGATTTTTGGCTATGTAGGAAAAAAAAAAAAAAAGCTTGAACTGCTCAGCTTCTTTGAGTTATTCTATACTGAAAAGCATATGCACATGTATGCTCTATACCTTGGTTGCAGGAAAGGAACATTAAAATATGGGATGAAGATACAAATCTTAATAGTTTTATTACAAATTAGAAATCTTGAAGCTTTCCAGAGTCTTTGCTGAGAGCTGTCGGATACAATGAGAGCAGTATGGAACATCTAGAACATTATTTAACTTTTGTTACAATAGCAACTAGAGGGTCCAGCAAAATCTGGACTTCATAGCACAAACACAAATAGAACAGAACTGTCTCAAAGAATTTACAATATATATATACGTTTCTCGGAAAGAATAATAGAAACTTCAGAAAATGGTGTGCAACAGAAAGCTGCAGGAGAGATTAGGTATGTTACCAGTTAACTAGAACACTGCAATATAAAAATAATTTATTAAAAATTCTGGTTTCTTTAGGAACAGATCTCTCATTTTGCTACAAATACAGACAAAAAGAAGACAGAGTAAAGGGTCCTTCTCAGCCTAGCCTACAGGATGCTTCATGATTCCAAGTTTGAGTGGGCATAGATAAGGTATAACACTAACAATTGAGAGATTTCTCAGTATCTTTAAAGGCACTAGTGCGGTTCATCTTCACTAATCCACTACATCATCACTGACGAGCCATGACTCATTTATAAGCCCTGGTTTTGGATCTAGTTTAAGAGAACAACTTTTATTTCTCTTGTTTCAAGTATTTCATAAAATATAGTTTGAGAATAACACAAGAGTAATCATCCTCAGCCGAAGTCTTGTAATTGCTTATGTATAATGGATGTGAGGGCACTTGTAGTCTTTGTGGAATTTCTATGTTATTTAGGGGTCAAAGGTAGGGAAATGTGCCAGAAGCCATATGTAACTCTGGGAATTATTTTCAGTAGACTAGACAGTATATAATGATGGCAGTGCTGAATGCCCCTATACTTGATATAATTGCTTAAGGCAGTTATCAATAAATCCACACATATCAAGTCTCTCTTGTGACAGTATACGTAATTTAATATTGACACAGATGTTTGTTTACTTATATTAGCTTGCTATTCTGGAGTTAAATGCTCTTCATAGACAGTAAAGCTTGGAAGAAAGTCAGTTGCACGTTTATGAAGTTCTGTGGATTAGAAACAAAATTTAATGCTCCTGATTCTCGTATATTATAAGATCTTTACCTCTCCTCCTCCCCTCCCCTGCCTCCCAGCAATGAAAGATGATCTTAAAAGTAAATGGAGGTTAAGGCAAGTAAATAAGCTCTCGATTAACTGTTTTAACATTGACTGACATTGGAGAATGTGTATCAAAAATACAACTTGGTTTGGTTGACCTTATAGGATCATAGAAGTATTATATTGAAAAGGACCTCTAGCAGTCTGTAGTCCAGTCTCTTGCTTGAAGTAAGACTAACTTGAAAGCTGTAGCAGGTTGCTCATGGCCTTGTGCAATTCAGATCAAGAAATCTTCAAGACTGGAGAATCTGCATCCTCTTTGGACAAACTGTTTGAGGGCATACCATCTACAGATCTCCACCGATTAACACAGAGGTTGTACATTATTCATTTTTTTTTCTTTGAAACTGATCCATTGTCATCAAGAGAGAAAGGGCTTGCTTCCAAACTTTTCTTATTAGGCAGTGAATGACCCAAGGAACATTTAGGTGAGAATAACCTGTAATAAGTGTATTAGTCCACAAGCTGTGAATTATTGCAGGCCACTTTATAAAGAGATTGTACCTACTTTTTGAGCAAGACATCTTTGGGATGCAGGAAGTATCCACAATGTATGCAGGCTGGTGGTTGGAACATGTGACTGAAGGGAATAGTCTCTGAACTGTTAATACCCTTTTAAAATTGTTTTACTTGACAAAGCTCTTTGTAGAGGTTTGTTGAGTTAGTTCCTTGGCAAGAAAAACCTAAGGAGAGTTTGTTTATGCTTTCACAAACTGCTTTTTCTTGAGAAAGTACTGATTCAACAGAACCACAGCATCCTGGGCAATACACTAGCGTTAGCACCACTTTCCCCAGGAAAGACTTTTCAAGTGCCAGATAAGATTAGCTGGTTAGAACAGAGGAGAATGGCGAGAAACCAGAACATTTCTCAGCAGTAGTGGCTACAGCTGTGCAAGACAAATGAGATGAATAACCTTCTGGAGGTAAGTGTTATTTATGAACTAGAGCAAGCTCAGATGCCAATCTTAGGTGAGATGCTTACCTTTGGCAGGGCTGAAGTCAGAAGTGAAGTTCCTCTCTCTATTAAACTTTAAAATGGTTACTTTCTATTCCTTTAATCGTTTGTGGATATAAATGGCTTTGGAAATCTATGTACCAGTTATAGAGGGAAAGGAAAGAAATTGTGATGCAGTGAATTTGTTAAAAGAGTTGCCCCCTCTAGGCAGGGCATGGCTGATTGGCATCAGGATTGTTAAGGAGCTTTATAAGTAGCTCTGTTACTTACTGAGGTGAAACCGTTTCTATTGTTTTGAGTAAATTTTTCATGTAGCAGAATTTTGCCGATCATTGTGCTTCTGTGTTTAGTTCAGTGATTTGAAGCACAGAGACCTCTTTTCCCTCAAGTTAAACTTGCGTACTTTCTAGTAATCTGTGAGTTTTTACATATGTGTATTCTCAAAAGAGACAATGGCTTTTCACATAGAAAAACTGAGCCGGATACCTACTGAGTACTGTTTAAATGCAATCCACAGCAATGAGAGATTGAATATTATTTTGTAGGGATGAAGAATTGCATCATGTAACTGTTCTCTCATGAATAAAGCAACTTGGATGGTGGTTTTGTGTAAAACAGAGGTCTCAGAGCCTGAACGAGCTCAAGTGCTATTTTAAATTCATTTGTGGGCTTCCATGATCTTTCTGACCTTTTAGTTCTGCCACCCCTGATGCCAAATAGGGTGAAAAGGCAGATTATCAGTGAAAATGAGATTTTTTTTGTCTGTCATTTAAGCTTTCCTTAGTGCAATAGACACAGCATTGAAGTGAATTTTACATAAGTATGGACTTCTTTTACCACTCTCTGCAGCCTCGGACAATGTATTTGTGTTTAGATATCTACCCTTCCTTCTCCTCCAAACCAGAGATGCTGTGAGAATAGTTTCAAAATTAAGAGGATTGAGAGCTAAAACACAGAATCAATATGAAAGTGGATGTGTACACAAACAACTACTTTGTTATTCAGTACAGGATTAGGGCAACTAATTCCTGAGTTACAACCTTTATCTAAGCCAGCCTGTTCTCTTGGGAGCATCCATCTTTCTCCAAACTTTTGCAATGCGGTTATGTCCTTTTAGAAACCATTTGTTCATTAGTGCAGCAGTAATCATCGAAATAGGTCACAGCCTCTTTGGAGTTAAGCTGTTACGTCCCCACAGAGAACGGCACTTAAATATCAATAGCGTAACCAGGAAAACTCGGCAGTTATTTCCCTGTTTTCTGCAATTCAATGAGGAGTTGTTCGATGCAGACCCCGTTGCACTCCAGATGAATGGCGGTGATTGTGAGAAAATGATCTCCTATTAATGCAAGATGTCACACTGAGAACAAAGACCAGTTCTTACCATGATGGGATGAGCTCACTCTAATCCCCAATTTGGGAGACTTTGATGCTTGTCCAGGTGCCAATTTTTCCATATATGCCATACCAGAAAAAAAAATGTTTAAAAAATGTTGAACAGGGCAGTGTTAAACTGATTCATGGCTTTTGAATTTCAAGGTCATGTTGGGTGAGCTGTCATACAATTACCCTCTCGCATGCTATTTCCCAGGGAACCACCTCCCCTGTCAACAATTTGAGCTTTCAGGGTGCTAAGAAAATCATTCATATTACATTTACCATCACAAGTAAAGAAATGTAGACCTATTTTGGACCTCTCCAAACTGTTTCAGTTTATGCTTGCATAATTGTCTGAAATATGTCAATTTAATTCCAACTAGCATTGCCTCCAGATTTTCTGCGCCTCAAAACTTTACATCCCCATCCTGGGATTTTGGTGCATGGTCAGTGAAATCCTGGGAGACCTCACAGTGCCTTCCTGATATGTCATTCTTCTATTTGCAGCGCTCGCTCATCTGTCAGAATGGGAAGGACTAGAACATAATGACTGCTCTGTTTGATGAGCTATTATGAATGCTATGACACCTGGAGATTTTGTACTGTTTCTTTGGTTAATATATACTTTAATGTATTTTGAAAACAAAAATAAAATCCCAACAAAAGACCAAACCGCTGTTACTGCAGCTGGGAGGTTTAGAACCAGTGAGATGTCTGGTAGGATTTCAAAACTCAATAGTCTGTTAAGCGTACCCTTTTTTTTCCCTAGATCAGTTAGTTTTTCATGTTGCCTTCCCTATTCCATTAAAATGCCCATTCTCTGGGTCTGTTACCTCTTTGGCATGCAACAGTCTCTTGTCCAAGATCCTTAAGAAGGCATTTGGAAAGTCAGATGGCAAGATCTAATTAAAGAAGACGTGTTGCTCATTGCTCTAACAGCCCATTACCCTAAACCCTTTCCCTCATACCTGATGTAGATAGCAGAGAGAGGAAGGTCCAGTGGGTGTTACCCCTTGTAACACAAAATTGCACGAGATTGTCCTCCCTTTTCACCATGCAGAATCCTTTCTTTGGGGAAAGTGAGGGGAGTGCAGAAATATTTCTTCCCTTGTATATCGCACCACGTATTTAAGTGTATGTACACTATGATGTAAATTGGAAGTAGATTGAGTAGTAAACAGAACTAAGAATCTCTTACTGGATTAGTAAGAGAACTAGGCTGACATGCCAGAAAAAAACGTAGTCATTAAGATAAAAACCAAAGTAACATTCCTTATGCCAAATAGAAGACTGTAACATTCCAGTCTAGATCTGGAAAAAAAATTCAACGGAGGAGTCATTGGAGGTTACGACAACACAGATTCAGAAGCAGAGAAATCACAGCAAAGATATAAAACAAATCTGGTATTTTCCTCAGTTTTAATGGCAACTTTGAATTATGATTTATGCTTGCAAAGGTGAGTGGTTAATGAAATGCTGTCATGAGTCTGGCTATATCACTAATTTCTGGAATATGCTTTTGCTTACCCTAGAGACTATTCTTTATTTTTTCTACCTTCCATTAACTCTGGATACAGAATCTTTGTGGGTTATTATCGTGCTTTATTTTAGGAACTTTTCTGAAGATTTTATAATTATCACCGTTAACTAATACTGTTGTCAAAAACCATGACTACCACCACAATAACCAGGAAATAATGAAATTATATGGTGTTGCTGGTCTTCATATCTCTTCCAGAGATGCACTTCTGTTCTTCTCAAGTGACATGAAAGGAATTTGTCAACTGCCATGGTATCTGCACCATACTGGCAATGAAGCAATATATCTTCAGTAGCTTTGTAGAATATGAGCAAAATTTGCAGCACGCTTCTTTGAGCACTCCCCCACCCCTCCACTTCCCAGCATGGTTCAAAGCTTCAGGTCATAAACATAGCTTGCTGGCAGCCAGATCTCATAGCAGCAGCAGGGCCTGGTTTGTTATCAACTAATGAAATCCCCCTGATTTCATGCGATGCCTGTGAGCTCTTCTGAGGCACTCCTACTTCAGTGGCTACTGATTCTCAAATTCAGAGCATGTCAAAAGCATAACTGCAAGTATAGAGGGCTCTTCTAAGTAATAGCGACTTAAGCAAGGCTGTGAACTCGTACTAATTATATTTCTATCATTCATCAACAGCAGGCTTTTGTGTTAATCCTAATGTGTTATTTTAGCCTAGTGGTGCTATTTTAGTGCTCTTGTGTAGAAGGTACTCATTGACTGAAGTGCTTGAAATCAACCCTTTTTATGTTTTGCTGAAGCTGTTAGTTGTCTAAGAAGAAACAAGAGATATGTAAGCCACTGCAAGCAACAAGTGGCTACTTGCACTGCAAAATTGAAGGCCATTTAAATGCAGAAGTACGTAAGTTATTGTGCTGGATTCAGAGTTGATGGGTGAAGCGGCATAAGTTACATCTAACTAAGTAGACGTAAGTGGATCTGACTGAGTCTGAAGGAGCAGAAAAGATGCTTGGAAAAAGAGGTCCTAATTGCAGTAGTGTAAGTGATCCTAGGACAGTTTTAAGCACAAATCATGGAGAAGATTAGCTTAGACAACAATATGTAGAAGTTACACAGAGTTGCTGGGAGAGAGCTACTTAATGGTCATATTTATGTTGGTTGCTTTTATTCCTGAAACGCTCCTCATTTTTAATTTGTAATGCTGCATCCTTTGTCTGATGCTGCACACATGGTGTGCAGAAGATGCCAAGTTCTGTGCATTCTCTGTGCCTCATCGACCTTGTCTGATGGCTAACTTTCCACGCGTGCAGGACACGCACTTAATGAACGGGGCGGGGCTGCTGCTCTGCTTTCATGCATTCCCTGGGTGGCAGAAGAGTGCAAAGTGCTGCTTCTCTCATGCAGGGTTAGGTATGGTAGAGCAGAGCAGCAAAAAAAGCTGCATTAGGTATGAAAAAGGTGATTGCGCCTACCAGGTATTTTATGGTGAGAGATTATTCCAATAATGAAGATTCTAGGCACTTGAGTAAAATGCTAAATTCCAGGAAGATCCGCCCATGTGAAGTGAGAGATGTATGAGATACCTCAGTTGCTAAGATCTGATTAGCTCTCAATTCGACCTGCTGAGCCTTGCCTCTTCTGTGTTATGCACTAGTGTTGCAGAACATCTCGGCACATTCTGTGATTTGTGATAAAACCCAAGGCAATGTATAAGACCCAAGGGTATATATATATATACGGATAGTATCTAGGATTTTTTAAACACGGGAAAGTATTTTTTTCACGCACAGTCTTAAATACGAAAGAGTCAGTGATGGAAAAGATAACTTAAACTGTGGTGTCGCTCAATGAGAGCTCAAAGAGCATAAAACTGCCAAGATGAGGCTGTCAATACTTTTGTATTGATTGTGTGACCTTAATAGTCTTTTCCAAGGCTTTGTACACTTACAAAGGCTTTCTACCTCATGCAATTTTTTTTCTTTCTTTTTCCCTACTTTTGTCATGCAAAAGTAAAAGTGTATGTGGATCAGAAAAATAGTTCTCTTTGTTTAAATATGCCAGGTCAGGCATCAACATTGTTTCTGCCCCAGTGCCTTTTCGGTTCTAGTTTGTGCAGGGCTACTTGAAACTCATGTGTACATTAGTTGTTAATACAACTAATTTTCTCCACTTCATTGCTTGACTAAGTTCTGCTGCCTCATGACACTAGTGCTGGATTAAAATGAGATTTGTTCATACTGGGGCAAGGAGCACTAAAGAGGTAATTCAGTCGCAGAAAAATATGTGCTTATCCATGGATCACTGGTGTGTTTCATTTGTTTGGCAAGATTTATTTTGGGTGGGTTTGGGAGATGGAGGGAGTGCTTCAACTGCTCTTCAGTTCTGACAGCAAAGATAACAAAGATAGTTTCAACCAAGGATGCTGAAATACCACTTAATCTGTACTCATAAGTCAAGAGAGTTTTGCGGAAGTAATAAGTTATCAAACCTCCCAGCGTGTGAGTGAAGAAACTATGAAACAAATAGGATGCTGCGGTTCAGGTAAAATATTCATGCAGCAATTAACTGGAATAAATTTGGCCAGGAATTTTCCAGCAAGAGTTTATTCTGTTAGAAAACGCTGATGAACATTTCTGTTGAAAACTGTGGGAGAAGATTCATTTTGAAGTTTCACATTTCAGAACAAAACAAGTAAGTGTCTGTTTTCGATATTTTCTAAAAAATAGTACTAAATGCTTAGCAGAAAAATATTTTGTTAGGTAAAAGACTGTAAATCTAGCAATTGTGTGTGAAGGAGTGTTTTGGAGCAAGCAACTGCCCGAGAGAAAACTCCTGCTTTCTTTTTTGGTGTTTAGTGCTCAGCTGGATGAGCTGGTGAGTCCGAGTTGTTTCAGAGCTGCATGAGTGCCAGGTGCAGGGTGAGGGAGGAGGGGGAGAGAAAGGAGTGGAGTTGCCTCTCTCAGATGAAGCCTTCACTTGGACTGGATGGAGCAGAAGGTGAAATCACGCCTTGAATTAAGGTTTTGCTCTGAATCACCTCTGGAAGACTCTCTCCCTCTCTTTATTAAAGGGAGCCTTGGAAAATCAGATTTAGGAGACTACAGTCAGAATTTCTGAGTATCCTCCCATGTTACAAAGATTGTAGTCACTGTAAGTCAATTATTGTGAATGATTCTTCTGTGGGTTTTCAGCCTGTTGTAGTGAACCAGACCTTGTTGTTTGACTTGACATATGTATATGTGGGGGTGATGAAGACAGCTAGTTTTTGATATACAAAATATGTAATTTTTAAGTAAATAGAAATATGTTAAAAAGCTGAAGAAAAGACATTTATTTTAAGGCTGAGGGAGCAAGGGACTTTTTCTTATACTTGATTTTTCTCTTCCTTCATTTCCCATATTGCTGCCTCATTCAAGTATTCCTTACTTCCCCATTTTTTGTTTTGTTTTTAGACTGCTTTCCTGCACAGCATTTGAAAATGTTTTCAGATCTGTGGAAAATAGCCAGGCTTGCTGTGTTGAGATGTGGGACCATCTTAAGCCAGATCCACCTTAGGTGGGTGGTGAATTGATAAATCTTGAGAAGTTTTTACCTTGCACCAGGCTTGAGCAAGGACAAGAGGTGAGCATGTTGGCCAAGGCACAGGACAGATGTAGAGGTTTTGCAGTTGAAAACTGGGATAAGGCCCGACAACTGTAACACCTGGGGTGAGACGGGGGCCTCACAACCTGGTGTTTTATCAGTTCAGCCAGTGGGGCAATCACAAAAGCCTCCCTGTCTAATAACTTCACTGCTGTACCAAAGGTTGGCCTCATCCTCCCTGACTTACCAATAGCACAGTAAGTTTTGTTGAGAGCTAACCAGCACCTGATGTATGATTCATCCCCACCTCATCCAGAGTATAAATCTGGCATTTAGAAACCTCATTTTCGAGAACTAGAGCTCCAACTACTGGTTGAGTCAACGGACCTGGACACCTCTCTTCCCCAATAGCAGAGACACTTCTTTTGGTAAGAAGTTGCACTTCTGCTATCTTGTGGAAGATCCCCGGGTGAACTGTTGCTGTTATTGGCTAGCTTTAGGATATTTAGCACTAACACAGTAAGTGTATTTATCAATGGCAATTCCAAACTTGTTACGTCTGTTGCCTTAAGAAATTATCTATTTTTTCAACTTTGTAAAACTGCCCCAGTGAACGTCCTTGGCAGGGCTCTGAAACAGACACTGTCTCAGTGATTAGCGGAGCTGTGAATCAGGAAAACGTTGACTCTGATGAGTGGCTACAAACATAACCTTTTGAATATAAACCATCGACCAAGCCGGGAACTAGGACTGGATCCAGCCATACCTAGCCTTCTGTCTTAGAAGGAGTCTTGAAAGCAGGGGGGTCTTTTCTGAACCTCGTGACTTGATGGCACGGCCTTCCCCAGTTACCTTGCAGACTCATACTCATAACACAACAAGATTATCTACAGAGCCCCAGACCTTTGGCTTTTCCTGTGTGTGTGTATATATATATATACACACCTTATATAAAAGAAAAGTTACATTATGGTTTCTGTCATGTCATCTTGACAGGTATTTTCAAGGCTGGAGAACAAGATGCTTCATATTTGCCACTGTTGTACACTAGTCCTGCCTTGTGAAGCTAATCCATCTGCTGGCTCCGGTTAATGTCTTGTTATATGTTCTCATTTTATTCCACTTAGTTTTTCTCTTTTCAGTATCTATGTAATAGGAATGCAGCTCAGCCAAGCGGAGCATATTTAACCTTGCACTGCTTTGCTGTATTAGTTTGGCAAGATCAGTGAGGATATAAGCAGTCCAATATTCATATGAATGATTTGCCTCCTGCAGGAAAATCTGTAAAAACTTTGCCAAATGATCTCAGAAGCCAGGGAAATAAAGCTGGGATCTTAGAGTGGCTAATTGGATCTTGTGCTATCCCTGTGGTTCTCCAACAACTGAAAAAAGCGTCAGAAGCGCTTTTATATATTTTTGGGTTTCCCTGTTGTTCGACCTTGGATCCTTTTCTTGGCATGAGTGATTCTTAAGAAGCAGGATCCAGATGCCTTAGGAAAGAGTAATAGCTACTGCCTAACTTTGGCTCTGTCTTTTCAATTTGTTGTGCATTGAAGGCCTGTTAAGAAAGGATTTATCACTTTAAAGGACTATGCAAACAGAGATGAAGGAATCATTTCACTTTTGTGTGTAATAAATGTTTAAAATAATTTGTGTAGATAATAAGGCAAAAGATTCTCAGGGATAATTTAGTGTTGTCATGACAGATTTTAAAAAAAAAAAAAAAAAAAAAGGCTGGAGAAGTTCACTGAAATGGCAATCTTCAAAACCTGTTAGGTGAACCTTTCAAATTGTTCTCTCCATATCCTGCATGCCCTTTGCACTTACTTCCAAGACGAGTCAGGGTTGGAGTGGAGGAGTGGAAGTGATCCCTCACCCTCTGCCCTCTGTCCAGGCAGGGGGTCCTCGCTTCCAGGCTGCTTTGCCTGGTGCCCACACTGCTGTCTGCACATTGCCGGATGTCTGGATGCTGCTACTCATATTTTTAGGAGAGCCAGCCAAGGTGGCAGTAGTGCTCCCCCATTCCCTTGAAAATTCGGTGGGCAGGAAGGTTTTGTTGACTTTGCTGGCCCAACCCCGGATTGGTAAGATTGCTCTGTGTGCAGTTACTTTGGCTTCACACCCTTGTAACTGTCAGGTTTGCAGCTGTGTGAATCCTGCCCTCACCACCCAAGGGGGAGCTTTCCTCCTCCCTGGTGCATGTTCAGTGGCTGTGTTACACTTGTGCTTGCATGGAAAGATCCAAAACTGAGCATTTTAAATCCCTGCCGAACTGAATTCTATTCTGTTTAATCCTTGTATGAGCTGTAATGTGATTTCGTGCAAATGGGACTTAGTTTAAACAAGTCTATGAATCTTTAGCATTGTCTACAGCACTACCTCAAGCAAGATGCTTTAGAGAAGGGCACCTGGAACTCTGTAGCATCCCTCATCAAAGTGTGTTATTGTATTGGATATATTTGCACTTGGAGCAGAAACTGCAGCTTGAAAAGAGGCGTTTAGGGAAAGGCAAGTAATAAGAAGGCAGAGGCGGGCAAGGCACCGTTCTGGGGATGTCGTATTTAATGAAGCTGGTTTTCTACTTACCCTTTGTCTATGGCTGCCCTTAAGGCTGGGTCAGATTTGGTTGGCTTTCACGTACACAACCATACTGATCTGGAGTGCGGTGGTTCGTGGCTGCACTCCTTTGACTGTCCAAGCAGCATTGGTTGTCATTTCTCCTTTACCAACAGGCTTGGACAGTGGAAAGGGATGCTGCGTGATATGCTGAAGCACCCCTGATAAACACCCCAGGGGATAAAGGAAGCCCACTAGGTGCTGTTTAAACATGAGCCTTTAGCATTCAGCTGTGCATGCTTAAATAGCAGTTGTCTTCTTTTGCCTGGAGTGATATGTCAGTTTGGAGTGCAATTGCTGTGGCAGTTAGATTCATTGCAGATGTTTAATCTTATGGTGCACATCTAAAACATTTTTCTCAAATTTTGTTTTTCTTATGTGGAATTTGCTTTTTTTTTCTTATTTTTTTGTTTGTAATTTTTCTGCTAAGATCACCTTGTTTTATTGTAGTAAGTCAAGTTACAGGATTTATTCTGTCATTTTTAACAAATACTTATTTTGTGTTGTTCCATTTCCTGCAGAAAGATGCCTATTTTGTCACTAAGACAAGGGCTGAAATGAAAATGAAAACTGGTGACTCCCACAGAGCATAATTTAAAATTACAGTTTCGTTGATGATTGCTTGGACTTCCAATTAATAGAGCATTTAAAATGAGCATTGATGCCCATGAATAATAGAGTAAAACATGCTAGAATTAGGTGCAAAAGATTCTACAGATGTTCATTTGTAGAATTCTAATGGGTTTTGAAACAGCTTGTGGGTGTATGAAATTTCTGTCTCATCTCTTTCTCTAAATGACAAGTGATGGGCAGGTATTGTGTCACATAGCAATGTCGTTCTGCTCTTAACAGTCCTTCAGCAGGCAGAAATCCTGCACTAGGCAAAACCTTCCATCCAAGATACAGTCATGTTTTCCTGGAGGTATTAGAAAAGCTTGTTGGCTTCCCTCAGCTAAGTAAGATGCTGTGTGGAATGGCAGCTGCAACAACTTGGACTTGACTGCTGTAGATTCAGGTGTTAGGGTAATAAGGTGATGATCCAGAAAGCTCAGAGGGAGAAGCTTCTGGGTGGTTATCAGCCTGAGGGAATCCAGATCTATTTTACTGGAATGTAACCTGACCACTGATAGTCCCTTACTAGAGCAGGGCAACCCAGAAACCTGCAGGAGAAGCTGCTTATGTGACATAGTGGTTAGGGATGTTTGTTGGGATGGAGGAGCTGAGATCCTTGGTTTTTGATTCTGTCATTTAGCAAGTATCTCCTGCTTTAACTTACACTTATTACATGATCATGCTATGCATGATGATACTCAAATACTTGTACGAAAGTTATCACTTTATACACTACAAGTTAAACTTGTTTCTCTAAATAGTTGTGTCTCCTAGGATGCAATGAAAATGAAACATTCTTATTAGCATCTTCCTGTTTCACAGAAAGGCTGAAGTGTCATGTTTGTTTATGATGAAACTGAAGAAAAGTGAAATTATTGAAACCGATACTGATCTTTTCTGCCTTCTGAGTATAGCTTTAAAATTTTGGAGTTTTGTCTTTTATTTTGGAGTTCCAATTTTATCTGGAAGACTTAATATCAGTGGAATTCAGACAGTCACTTCATAACTGAAAACTTTGTGAAGACTCTTGTGTCTTTCTGGTTTCAAAACAAAATAAAAACATTAGTGACAAATTAGTCTCTTAAGATGTGCTCTTTCTATTTCATTTCCATTGGTTAGTTCTGGAAATCACCAAAGCCGAGGCAAGAAAATGGGAAATATTTTTGCTCCTTTTTGTCAATTTTGCAAGTATTTTTTCCCACCTGTGAGCTTTTCAGTTCGTACAGCCAGGTTTCTCCCACACACCACTAGTACAAAAGGGTGGGAAGGTGACCCCAAACCTTAGATGAAGTTGTTAGGTTATCACTGGGTAGACTTATCCATGCCCCCTAAATGCAGTGCCACCTAGCTCAGCCCTTCTCTCTTTCCTGTCGTGTCCCTGTGTCTCGTAGTCATCTATTGGTCTCTTGCTTGGACTGAAGGAGTTCTGTAAACACTGCTGCTCAATATTTCTCTTTAGATTGATTTTGATATGCTTTTATAGACATTGCTCCTGAAGTAGTGAAAATGAGAAACCTGGAAAGTGAGAGCCAGTATATGGAGCTAGTAAATGAAAAGGGGAAAGATGAACCAAATCGTTGTTTTGGAGAGGCGTCATATTAAGAACTTGGCTTTTCAGTTTTACAACCTAGGCTGTTTAAAGCTAATTTATACTCTTTGACCCAGTGATGTCTGTTTTTTCTATCCATTTATTGGAAAAATTATTACAGTTTATGTAGATGTTTTCATATGGTTACTGTGTTGACAAGAAGTTTTTTACCATGAGGGTAGTGAAACACTGGAACAGGTTGCCCAGGGAGGTAGTTGAGGCCCCATCCCTGGAGATATTCAAGGTGAGCCTCGACAAGGCTCTGAACAACCTAATCTAGTTGAGGATGTCCCTGCTCACTGCAGGGGGGTTGAACTAGATGACCTTTAGAGGTCCCTTCCAACCCAAACCGTTCTATGATTCTGTGATCACAGTCACTTTCCACATTTTCCTGAGGATATGTTAGATGATTTCTCCATTTTCTGTATATTGAAGTATCTCACTTATGTGCAAGATTCCTGGAATTCATCATGAGGCTCTTAATACTCTTAATGATACAGATATTGTAAAGTGGTGGGCAGAAGAAAAAGAAAATAACATCTTTTCTTTGTTTTGCTCTAATGTTCAGGCCTTCTTTATGCATTTTTCTCTATCATTTCCTGAGTTTTCTCGAAGTATTAGTAGCATTAATGCTATTATCTATTAGCTTTTATGGAATATTGTTTGATTTCTCCTACTTTCACTGAAAGAACAAATAGTCTTCCTTTATAATAAAGATTTCTTTCTCCAGCTACTCCCAGTACAAAAAGCTGACAAAAAACTTTTGTAGGCAAAATTGGAGAGCTTCAGCAATTATATTTGGAAAGGAATGGAGACAACAACCAAAGTGAAAGAACTAAAGCAGCAGTTGATCAGATAGTGGTTTTATCAGAAACCAAAAAGACAAGTCTAAACTAAAAAAAAAAATAAAAAAATCTACTTGCAAACATTTTACTATGCTACTGGCAAAATTGTTCAAATTAATGTCACTGAAATGTATGATGCAAAACCATTTCTGAGTAATCTTTGAAAATTACTAAGAGCTTATAGTGTCAAGTACTTTTCAAATACTGGAAAAAAAAGAAAGGAGAACACAAGATTATGCAGATTTTGAAAATAAATTAAGTTTGTTTCCAATAATGGGCCTTAGAGCAACATGCAGGTTTGTAGAAGCTTTATTACCAAGTACTTTTATCGACATAGTGAAAAAGGATGCATAAGTAAAGGGTAGGCTTGCAAGTAGTTACCTGCCTTTATGTCTAGAGGATAATTGGGTCTCACACAATGCTTAGATCTGTTACTGTGTGCCACCTTGAGTTTCATTAACATTGATAATATCTTTGCAAGCTTTCTGTGTGTTACAACATATGGATCTGCAAATTGTAATTTAGGAGCAGATATCAATTTAAACCACAGGAGTCTGATTCCAGCCACCACCTCTACTGACAGCACTGAATACCTATGAAAGCAACACTTTGCAGGGCTGGCCACTCGTTAGGAAGCGTTACGGTGCATCTGGCTGCAAGCCTGTCATTCTGAAACATTTCATGTGAATTGAAAGAAAAGTACTGTTTTAAACACTGTGACTTGAGTCTGTCCCCTGTTCATGGGGATGGGTTATCTGCTCGAGGCCATAGAAAACTTCCCATGTTGAAAGAGATTCAGTCACAAGTGAGAGTGATTGCGTTTTTTATAGCTACCCACAAGTTGTATTGAAGTTTAGAGTTGGTTTTCATTAACTTCTGCTCAGTGCTGGACAGTTTCTAGGCAGTGAAAATATTAAATATAGTTAGAGAAAAATCTAATTTTCTCTAGTATAATACCTCAAGCTGCTGCAGGTAACATTGATCATCTTGGCACAAACTCCTCTAAGAAGGTTTGCTCATGAGTATTATGGCCAAGACTGATTTCCACTGAGGGAGACTCTCCTTCTTACCAAAAATAAACAATTCAAATCTACTGGAAAAGAGCCCAGATTGTTTATTTATTCTTAGGCTCAAAATCATGACCTTTCATAAAAATCCGTTAATACTCCATCTGCATATTAAGATTCACTGTACAAGTGAGCAAATGCAAGTCCATATGTTTGTTGCAAACCCTCAAGGAATGACAAGAGGGCTCTTGAGTTTGTTGTTCTGATAGCAGCAATGGTTTTCTCAGGAGTCCAGCTCCTTTATACAAGGCTTTTTTTCCATGAAGAGTTTGCTGCGCTTGTGACAGTGGCAAGGCACTTTTCATGAACTTTTACAACTTTTTGGTCTTATTCTCCTTACTTTGTTCTCAGAATACGGATCTAATTGTTGGACAGAATCTCTATGGACAGGATCTAACAGATGCTGAGGAAGACTTGCTCTTTTTACACTCTAATGAGCAGCATTGCCAATTATAAGGATTTTTTGCAGACTCTTGAACTTCTGTGATATTTCTCTTGTTCTCTGTATTTTGGTGACTCTTCCTGCTTCTCCCTGCTCCAAAACAGGAGCCGTGTTACTTCAAAAATTGCTTCAAGATATCAGAAAACCAAACATCTCAATGTAAAGCTTGCAACTATATACCAGGATGTATAATTGTACCAGAGACAATGCCAAACCACGCTACTTGACAAACCTTTCCTACCTTTACGTTTCATATCTGGTGTTTCAGGGATCTTCAATCAAAAGTTGGAAAGACTGACATCATCTGCAGTCAACTTTAAACCAGGCCTAGTAGAGCACAGTTGCTGCTGTTAGTGCATCAGTATTTTTGTGGAAGTTGTTGAAACCAAGTGCAGCCATCCATAAACCGGCACAGCCTGTCTGCCATAGGTGTAATGGGCTGGGAATGGTTTGTGCCTGTTCTGTCTGCTTCTTAACAGCTCAGACTTTGAAATAAAATGACATATCTTTAGTAGGCTGAGTACCAGATGACAATCAAAATTAAATCCTCTATCTGAAATAAGCTTGATTTTATTTTTTCATTAGGCACTTACATGCAGTAAATAGATTTGCTTTCCTTTTTTCTTGTGTGATCCCAGAAAAATAGTTTATATACTATATTTTAAGTATAAATCATTTATATTTCATGGTATCCTAACACTATTGTATTCTCCTTTACTTTATCCTTATTGTTCTTTTAAAATTGATGCATCTGCCTCATATAGCCCTCATTTAATACATGATGTACTCTTTGATTGCAAACCACTGCTGTGGAATGTTTGCAAAACATTAGTTTTCAACTGGATTCTTAAATGAATTCCATAATTATTGTAAATAAAAAGCAAATCATAGATCGTAGATAACTGGTTCCCACATGACTCTGCTAAGGATTTTGATGAAAATGTTACTTACTTTGACATTCACTGGAAAAAAATCCTGACAAAAATAAAATTCTGGTGTCAGCTCTTGATTTTATTCAAAACTGAGGTTACCTTTCCTTGGTTTTGGTCTTGCATATGCTTACCTATACAAGAATAATGCCAGCATTTTGTGAGTAGAATATTGGAAAAATTAATAATATACAACCTCACACCTTTTTAATTAACTTACATGTTTAATCCTGATACAAGTTTTCAAACTACCATATAACGATGCAAGCATTTGAAGAACTTGTAATGCTTACTGTGACTTAGCTCTTTACATCATTCTGAATAGTCAGGGAGATACTCTGATCATTTCAGATGGTTTGATTGTTTGAACTACCACATGGAGGTGCTGGTCTTTGATGCAGTCATTTCTCTCTTTCCATGATGAGTCCAGATAACAGATCCGTGACCCTGTGTTGTAGAGTGGTGCTGGCAATGGTGTGTGGAGGCCACTCAGGACTCAGCATGTGGTGACAGGTGAATATGCGCGGACACCTCCTATTTCTCGTTCAGTCACGCAAGATTCAGAAGTTTGGAGATGGTGGGACTGTTACCTGTTAATTATAGAATTTATAGGACTCTTGCATTCCTCAAACTTCAAATTGTTAAACATTCAGAAATTGCTTTACATAAAAATGTACATGGATGCAGTTCCTGTCACATCCCTGATAAAATCAGTCAACTTTCTGCAATGTGCAGGAAAGGCATGGTAGAAAAAGAGATTATCTGCGCTAAAACTGATGGATCTTGATGGGGGAACTCCAATGACAACTTAGAAGCGTACTCGACTATTTGTATGTAAATTATTCTTTTTGTCTATGAAATATGGAAAGTGATGTAGTGATTTAAAAGAAAAGTAGAAATGGATGTTCTGATTCTAAGACTTTCGCAAACACTTATTTTTATATAGGATGTATATTTCTGTTATCATCTTAAAGGAATAAAAAAAGTCCAATAAAAATCTTCCCTATATCAAGAAAATGTGAAGTTTTCATTGTGAAGCACTTGGGATCAGTCAACATCCACTGTTACAGTTGTGTAGGGTTGGTATCCAACTCATGATGTTGATTCTTCCTAAGTTTTGAATTTTTCTTTTGTAATTTATCATCTTCATAACACTGTTTCCTGTAGACTGAGCTAGAAATAGCTAAGCACACAAAAGAATAATGTCCACAATGTTTTCATTCGGTTGGTGAACCTAGCGCAGAATTATTTTTCAGGTTAAGAACAGTACCATGATAAAGCAAATGATGCCACTCATCCTTGTGAGATTTGTCATTCTCTCTCTCTAAGCAACAGAGCAGTTTCAGTTTTGGCCTCCTTCAGGCAACAGATTTCTCCCTCTTCCTTCTCATTCTCAGGGCCTGTACATTACAAAGTAATTTTTTCATGTATTATGTTCTAAGGTAGTACCAATTTTTTTTTTTTTTTTTTTTTAAGGTTGTTCCATTTTTTTTTTTTTTTTTTTTTTTTTTTTTGCATATACTCTGTATACTGTGCTGGTGGCAGTTATTGCATGGCCTTATTAACTCCCGACTCCCACTGGGTAGACACTTACAATAACTTTTTTGAGAAGCTACATCTTCTTGAAGGCCACAAGTACAACTTACCTGATTTTTTTTTTTATATATATATATTTTATTTTTTTTTTGGTCCTGATTGCTGTATGGAGACTCTACCTATTTATAAATTTTTGTCTGACTGATTACTTTCAGAGAAGCGGCTATAAAATATCAAGTGTGATGGAAGTTGGCAAAGACAACTGATTCTGTGTCTAAGCCCATGCTGGGCTGTTCAGCGTGAGGTGTCACTGAAATGGATTAGTGCAGCTCATTTGTTGGGAGGGATTCAACCAAACAGGGGTGTGATGGATGGATGGCTCCCCAGGGATCAAACTACCGATACATACAGAGCCTTGCTACTGTTCTTGCCACCCATGTTGTCAACTGGAGGAAGAAATATTTCAGTGTAGTGCTTTGATGGAGAACCTACACAGGGATCGCTGTTCAGATTGCTACCCAGGAAGGTAGCTGAAAGTCAGGACAAATTTTCATGAAAGTAATACATGGGCATTGAAAGAATTTTCGTGTCATATGAGGATACCTGAAGACTTTAAAATCTCGAGGCGACCAGGTAGCCCAACTGAAAGCCTGACAATTGGTTCTGGTGTGTTTGAGGGTACAAATAAGGAGCTTTCAAATGCTTCTAAGGTTTCTAAAGTGTTGTTTTGTATGTGAGTTAGTGTCCTATCTGACATTAACAAACTCACCACAGTGTCACTTTGTTGACCCAGGATTTACATGCTTTTGTTGAGATACAGAAGTGGCTCATGCTCCTCTGTCGGTCAAAAGCAGATTGCTGGGTCACTCTTGCAAAGAGCAGTGATACTGGATAGGTTGAGTGCTTTCATTATGTCCTGGAAAACTCCTGTATTCAGTTTCACAGAGATGTTTATTCTGTGCTTGGTTTCTCTAGGTTGTAGTAGACTAATTCAGTCTATCTCGTGTTTAGCAGGTGAGGCTTTAAAAGATTGACCAAAGTTCTTGAATGATGTATTTTTCTTTCTTTTTCCCTCTTTTCATTTTCTACGTTCAGTGCTTTTAATTTAGAGTCTCTGGAGACTGTTGCTCTCTGTTTTAGCTCTATGAAGCTCAGTGGAAATGTGGGAGAGCATGTGGCGGATATCTCTGGAAGCAGAGCCAGAAACCTTTTCATGCAGCGCCCCTGTCGAAGAGCCAGACCCTGTGCTTTTCTGTTATTTTCTGCCTTCTCCTTCCCTTTTCTATTTCTGCTGTGTGCTATTAAGCAACTGCTTTGCTAAAGATTTGAATTACTGGCGATGAAGATTTGCACTTAAGTAGATGCGATAATGTTCCTTGATCGGTAGCAATAAACTGTTTTCCTTATAGCTTCTCTGGTGTAGGTGATTGCTTTTAAAGTGGGTATTCATTACTAAATTTACCCTTTACTGTGCAGGACAGGGTCTCCAGTGCTTGTTCCTGATGGGGATGCAGTAATTACAGACAGCAGAGGATGAAAATGGCTCTTATCGGCTAACCTGGCTGCCCTAAAAATTGTGCCCCAGCAGCATTTTATTGGCAGGATTAAATGTCAGGTACCCAGCTTTATAATTGACTCCTGCAGTGTTTTGATGAATACTTGTACTTTCCCAGCACACAATAAAAGAGTGCCTGGAGTACAGTAGTGCTTTAAAAACTAATACTTGAAACACTCTGCAGTATCATGAGACTTTTGTCATCTTTCCCATATAGCCCACCTCACCTGAAAGTGTTCCTACCTTAGAGCAGATTTGTAGCATACGCAAGAAATTAGCTTGAGCTCTACAAAAATGAGCCGTGTGTTCTCAGCACAGAGCAAGAACATTTGCAGTAAAAACAAGTGATGAGAATAAGTAGCTTCACCTGTCTCTTGAATACAGTGACTTTGTAGTAATTTCATATAAGCGGTTGCAAAGAAAGTTTTCAAAGTGCAGTCTTCTGAGATGTGAGCATAAATCACAGAAGACAAATCCAAGATGTAGGACTGGGATTTTAATTTTTTTCTCTCTCTTTTTTTTTTTGCTGTTCTGGATACTATTACTCAAACAAAGTGGATCCATCGGGAATTTTTTCTCCCTTTTCAGTAGCAGAAGGACTCAGATGGATGGTGTGAACTCCCACCCCAAAGTTCCCTTGATTTCTCCCATTCCACCTTCAACATGCATTTCTCCAATGTAGAGCAATAATGATGTGCTCGCATAATTTCTGTTACTCAAATGAAAACATAAATCACAAATTTCACTTTAGTTCCATGCTTGATGCTGTAAACTTTTATTAGTCTGCAGTGCAGATACTGTAATTGCAAAGACATAAAATTTCATTAGTTTGCCAAGCACCTGCTTGGAAAAAAATGTGCATCCTGAACTTGTTCGTACTGTATTTCCATTGGATTGATTAGAAGAGACACAAGGAGAAGGTATAATTCCCTGGTGACCTTTTCACTCTTCTCGCTAGTAGTTCCTCTTTTGGAGAATTAGTATCAGTGACTGGTCTTGCTCTGCCCTATGCCTTGCTTTGTTGTGGACGTGTGGTGAGATTTTGGGTCTCATACAGCCAGACACTGTGGGAAGGAGGGTTTTGCAAGGTAGACAGACACTTAAACAGGCTTATAGGCATGGCCTATAACCCTGTTATTGATACAGATACTTTAAACTTGGTGTGTAAATTGTAGGTTCAAATCAGCACAGCTGAGCATTTTGTCACCAAGTTGTTCTCGGTTGCACCGGCTTACATTTGCAGCTTACTAATGGTCCAGAGTGGGGAATGAAAAATGTTTCTACAAGTGAGACCACACTTTTCAAAATGAGACTTCTCAATTGTTCTAAGTGGTTGGTGAGGGAGATATTTGGTAGATTTTTCTGATGGTGTGTGTATATATATTGCTTCATTGCTTGAATTAAATAAAGCTGTGGCCAGGTACATACTCTTAAGCACACAAAGCTTCATGTTTGGGGTTTTTTGATTGGTAGGTTTTAAAGAAATTTGGGTGCATTCATTTCAAATACTGTGAAGCAGCTAATTATTTTAGACTGTTACCTCATAAATGAGTATGCCTGGTTTTTTTGCCGTGATTGTGCCATTAATGACTGCATACTGTTAGGAAATTATGGAGCCCAGTTAACAAATGCATTTACGTATTAGACGCCTGACCATGTAAATTTGCAGTTGTTCATCATTTGATTTTGCTCAGCTGTTGCATATCTAAAAGTGCACATCATATTGCTAAAATCAGTCAGGCATTACATGCATTTAATGAAGAAGAGTGTTAACAATCCTGCTATAACACAACTCCCAGAAGGTCAGCACCATCCTCTGGAGTCCTAGAAGTGAAGGAAGAATAAATCTGGCCATCTTTAAAAGCTATGAATATAAAACAACCATATTAATTCATTCATTCTTTGCATAGCCTGTATAGCTTCTATCTATGACTGTGACCTGAAGGAACAATGTTTGCCCCTTCATTTAGATTCTTTGACATTCTTAGAATACAGGAAGGATTTACTTGATAACTTTAGGAAGAGCTGCTCAGTATATACTGTTATCACTTTCAGAAATATTTTTGCCATGCCCTTCTAATAATCTTTTGATAATTGTCTAGTGTAACAGTCTCTAACAGCTGCAGAAACCCTGTGTGACACGTTTGTCAGGTGATAGCTTACAGTTGCTCTATGCATTGAGGCAAACTGCGGACATATAATTCAGTACTGCTCTACTAGAAACCATTGGTATTACATGAACTTTTGGGCTTCTTTTTACATATCACAGTTCATGACAATTCTAATTGATATTACCTAATGGTATCAATTTAAAGATCTTATTTCAAGTTGGTTTTAACTACAGTTTTAGGCTGTAGCTTTTGACCAGGTGGGCTGAATTGTTCCCATCTGACTGCCTTTGCCTGCTGGACCTAATTCTGGGACAGTTCTTGAGGGAGAAATACCTACTTCCTCTGCTTCTACAAAAGCCATTCAGCTATATCTTAGAAAAAAAATAAATTACAACTATTAAAAATTCTTGTAATTCTAGAGTCTGAACTAGAGACTTGAAATTTGGCGAGGATGTCACACACACACACAAAGCTTTTTGTGCGTGTGAGTTAGTGGGGAAAAAAAAAATCAGCTCAACTACAGAATAGCGTTTTATTTCCTCACCAAACTGGAAAAGAAAATGGTTTCAGATAAATGTTTAAACTAACCTGCCATCCTTTACCTGTCATTTTTTAAATGTTGAAAAGAAAAGTAAGATTCTCTTTTATAGATACCTTTAACTTTCTTGACATTCCTTGCAAACTTAGCAAGTGTTTGTTACTCAGAGACATTTGCCATGTTGCCTTTTGCAGGTAGTGCTGAGCAGACACTATGGTGTGGTGTCTGGCAGGCTCACTTGTGAGTAACAGGCGGGCTTTTCTTTCTGTAGATTAACTCAGCAACACCAATGGCTTATTTTCTCCTATGTTTTTATAAGATAATGTTTCCATGGACAGCACCACTGTCCGAAGACTCCTGCATCGTTATATGTGGCTCATACTCCTGGCTCGGTTTTAAAGGAGCACACATTATGAAACATGGTAGTAATAACTTCTTTAACTCTCCAGGCAGAGCAGCATCACGAAGCAGTAGCCCAGCTAATGCATAGTGCAGGCAGGCACAGGCGGGTGTCGGGAAGCACAGGGGCATCAGCAGCACTGCCCACCCAAGGAAGACTCATGCTCTGTTGCTGTGACTCCAGCTTCTGTTTTGAGTACCCTGTCAGGTCCAGCCTTGGTTTTTCTGTGTTTCTGCACTGTAGCAATAGCTGTTGATGTATAGTCTGCTGTAGGCATATGGAGCAGTGACAGCCTCACCTCTACACCAGATCTGACAAACTATACCTTGGGAGTATTCCTAGTGACTAGTGCAATTGTGTCATTTCTGATTAAAAGCAACATATATTGGAGCACTGACAAAGAACACACTGGTGTTTGTATTCTTTATAGGCACTGAAGGCAATCCAGGTATTACAAGCCACTATGCCCTATCTCAGTACCCAGCAAACTGATTAAACTGAGGAAAAAAAAAATAAAAATCCTCTTATCAGACGGCTGGAAAATCACGATAAGATGAGGTCAAAATAGCATGACTTCTGCAAAGGCAGCCTGTGCTTCACTAGTTAATCTTTTTGAATTGTCTTAATGTAGCAATAGAGGAGCAAATAAAGGGAAATGGTTGGTACAGTTTATGAAAATAAGGGAAGGTCAATGAAGCATAGAGCTATTATAGCAGAGAGCAGTGCAAAAAAGGAGTGAAGGCAATTATACCAGTAGTGATAGGACTGTAATGTCTTTGATGCAGAACAGCAACTACTTTGCCCAAAATCTGGTTAAGAGTTTCAGGTTCTTCCTTATCCATAGAAGTTTTTACAATTATTAATAGTGGTTGTAGTATAAAAAAATCCTCTGAAAACTGTACGAGGAAGGCTATTAAAAGAAAAATTCTGAGCAAATTTGAATAATAGTATGCAGATGTTCAGAGTGAAATTCATTTTAGTATTTTTAAAAAGTTGCATGGAAATATTATCAAAATTAGTCATAGTATGGAAAACATATACCCATGAAAGAATAAAAGATACCGAACACATGAACAGTGCTTATATTTGAGATAAATTTTGAATTTGTGAGTTTATGGAAGAGCGGCATTTATGTTTTCTTGGTCTGATTATTATAAGGAATTTCTGTTGTTAACTGTTGCCCTTTCCATTTTGACTCTAAAGATTACGTAGCTAAGACTGTAGCCACTGAAAAGTGATGTTTTCACTTGAGAAGGCTTTGAAAAGTTACAGAGCTGATGTTTGGTTTCTCTTTACCTGATTAATTCCTTTAACTGGATCTTGGTTGCTCTAGGCTTTTGCTGATGGGAAGTGTGGGGCCAAAGGAGGCCATTCTGCTGCCCATGTCAGTGCTGGCAGCGCTCAGGGAGGTACTGCCGTGGTATCAGATGAAAAGGTGCTCGGCCCCAAAGGGCTATAAGATGTAGACTCATGCAATGACAAACTATTACACTTTGCTGGGTTTTCTCTGTGATAGCCCAAATTTGATTTGGAGTCAGGCAGACCTTCCAGAAAGATGCTCAGCTTTGGCTTTTAGACAGCACAGATGGAAAATTTACTTTTCTCAGATGTTTGTCCCAACAGCTAGGTTTTGCACCTTCTTTCCAGGATCAATTTATCTAGCTTTTCTCTGTGCTTTCTCAGCTTAATTAAAGAATATTTTTGCCAAGCAATAGTCTCTCTTTATAAAGCTATTTATAGACTGTAATCAGATTTTTTAAACTAAACCAATTACACTTGCACAGTGAGGTATTTCTGAGGATCTGCAGCCTTTCTACTGACTTCTTTTTTTCTTTTATTTTTTTTTTTTTTTGGTACAGCCTTTTCCATATTTTCTGTATCTTTCAGGAAGATATGTAGCAGAAGGATATATAGCGTTCCAGCATTGGTCACTGTAGTGCCTCTCACAGAAAATCATCTTTTCCCTCCCACGCTTAGCTCTGTTTTCTCTCTTATCTGCTGTTTGGGGTTTTTTGTACTTAGCACTTGAGTAACTTGCGTACCTGCTATCTCTGCATTTATACCTGCTGCCTTTTTTTCTTCTTTTTTTTTTTTCTTTTTTTTTCTTTTCATTCCAGAAAATCCATTAATTAAAAGATTATGATTATGTAGTTGTAATTCCGGATTAGATTTGGAAAGCAAAGGATTATTCTCTATGTAAGTAAGCACTAAGGAAGTGCAAGAGCACTGGATTACAAAATATCTTATTAAATAGAATGTACCTTTACAAAGGTTACCAATTTAGCTTTTTACATGCTGAATGTTATTTTAACATAGCAAAAATAATTAGGCCAAAAAGGCTTTGCCACAGATTTAAAGCTGGCCTTAAAACACTGTGAGATTTATATATGCCGTGAGGTCTTATGGAGGCCCTTTGCATAAAGGAAGTTAAAGTTTGATGACTATATCTTATGCTTTCTACAGCTCAATTAAATTATGAATTACAAAGCTAAACTGAAATCTCAAGTCATATTTTGGTTTGCAAAATGACAGGGAAGGTCATCCAGTGTAACTTTGTCTCTATGCAACGTGTACTAAATGACCTATTAGCTATCTAAGGGAAGATACCTTGATCATACTGTTATTGTTTAGAAATTTAGAGGTTCTGTACGCCCACAGAGAAGGATCTCTGAGCATTCGTGGGTTCCCCTTCCCCTCATCCTTGCTGCTATCTCGGGTTATTGTCAAACATTTTTCACTTGGTAAATCTCCTTACAAGTTTGTGTTATATTCTAGTACTGAATCAATTTTTCCCCCAGTAACTTCAGCTACAGCATCATGATGCAAAAAATATTGCAGCGTTGCTGCTGTGCAAAGGCAGCCTAGTGTGCTATTTGATCCGTTCGGAATGAAACGGATACCCCCCAGCTCCCTGGGACCCACGGGGGTGTTGATTCACTTTCATCTGCAGCCAAGATATTTCTCCCCTTTCTCACTTGCTAGAACTGGCAGCTGTTGAAATGAAGTCTTGGCTTTTACTCAGAAACGGTGTAGTACAAATGTGAGATACAGGTGTGTGACGCTCTGTTTTTCCTTTTGGTTTGCCCGGCTGCCACCACTGGAGAATTTGTGTGCACTCATTAGAGGCATAATATAATGATGGAGGAGTACTCCCTAGCGAAAAAAGCCCCTCCTGGTAAGATTTCACTCTGAAGATCTTAAAACGTGACAAATTCACTTTGGCGTCTCCTTGTCTCGGATTGTTATTTCTTCAGAAGCACAACCTTCCTGTATAAGCATAGACATCTTTTATTGCTGCAACAGTCAGATGTTACAATTTTAATTTTACAAACTCAAAAATGAACTTGCTCCAATGCTCTCAGTTAAAATCCTATTTCTGCCATAAACCCACAGTGTCCTGGCTGAGGACTGTGTCTGATCACAGTAATATTTGGTTCATTATACTCTAATCTGCAGTTTGTAAACTGGTTGTCTTCCTGTGACAGTGATGTACAGTCCATGGTGTGTAACTGAAGTTAACATTTATATTGACCTTAGTGATTTAAATACAGTTAATCTCTTTATTAATGCTCATTAGTAGTCTGCATGATCGTGTTTTCATTTCTGGTTGTCAGAGAAAGAACATTTGGTTAATTACACACTGAAAGCAAGAATGTGTCCTTTTACCCTAATTACAACTATTTGTAACAATGACTTGTTTTTTATAATTCATAACAATAAGAAATAATGGATAAAAATGTTATAGACAGCATTTTAAGCAGTTAGCGTATATCTCAATATTACCTTAATGCGTGGAACTCTCTTCTGCAACTTCATGGGATAGTATCACTGAAAACCAAGCCAAATCGCCTTATTCTGCATGTGAATGAAATAGCAGCAGATCTTCAAGTCTTTACTCAGTCTTCAACTGATCGTGAGACCTTGGGATTTCTCCTTGGCCTTTTCAGTGCAGACTATACATTCAAAGTCTGCCTGGCAGGACTGCTTCTGTTTGAATCAGGTTTCCCCCTCCGCCTTTTCTCCCCTCCACCGTGTTAAGAAGTGGTGTGGAGCGTTTTGGCAAAGCTGTGGACTCAATTAAGAAATGCTGTCAGCCTTGCCTTTCTTCTTGAAGAAACAAATTGGCACTTCTAAAACTGGGAACGAAACCAATCTAACATGTTACTGAATGTTAAATTTTCCGTCTGAAGATTTATTAAGCGTTCAGAAGCATTTTGCTTTGGTTCTGAATATTAAAGGGATAATTGTATTTCCGGAGTTGTCTGCGTTTGAGCTACAAATCACCAAGTGTTTTAATTCAGGCCAGGTAACTGTGTTGCTTTGATTGATTGCATATTTAAGGCAAAAGAGCAGTTTTTAATCCAGGCTGAACAGTTTAGTCAGTTCGCTCTTGATTAAAAGCACCTCGTGGTGACATATTGTCAGAAAGAGTTTTTCTCAGTGTCTTCTTGACTAGTGAGATATCGCACAGTAATAACACTCCAATGTTTTGCTTGATTCTCTCAGTGGGAAATGTATTGTGAAAATTGCATGCCCTCTCAAAGTGGCCCAAAGGGAAAGTTAGAGATGCGTATATATATGTTCCTTTTAGGAGGAGTATGTTTGCATATTCTTTGGATAGAAATGTTCCCTGCACAAGGCAGTCTTAGGGGGATGCCGATCAGCCCAGCAAAGACAGAGGGACTGAACCTCCCTCATGTGAATGTTTTACTGTTGTAACTGGTGTAGCCAATGTGCAAGGCTACAGTGAGAAGGAGTATTTTTTATCAGGCTGTTGCCAGGGATGGAAATTGAGTGCTAAATTTCAATGACCAAGTACTTAGTGATTTCAAAATTACTCTTTTTAACCAGTGATCTGTGCAGGACTCTATTTCTTTCTTCTTCAACAGGTCAACATCCAGAAGTGTTTTCATACTAATATAAACACAGAGTGGTGGTGATGCTTTAGCTGCATTGTTGTCATTCAAATGACAGGCCCACTAGCATAGAAGATGTGAAAATGACCAATGGCTGCAGGTGGCCAGTGACACAGAGGCTGGCCTTCAGATTTTGAACATGGCATTGATCAGCTGAAAGACAGCAAGCACTCTTATACGGGAGAAAGGTGCAAGAAGAATAGAGCCCAAGATCTTATGAGTTACAGTCTAGAATCACACAGAATCACAGAATTATTGAGACTGGAAAAGACTTCCAAGATCATCAAGTCCAACCTATGACCTAACACACCATCAACTAGATCATGTCACTAAGTGCCATGTCCAATCTTTCCTTAAACATCTCCAGGGATTGCGACTCCACCACTTCCCTGGGAAGTCCATTCCAGTGTTTAATCACCCTTTACATGAGGAAGTGCTTCCTAATATCCAATCTAAACCTACCCTGGCACAGCGTCAATCCCTGCCCTTTCATCCTGTCACTAGGTGCCTGGGAGAAAAGCCTGACCCCCACCTGACTACAACCTCCCTTCAGGTAGTTGTAGTGAGTGATAAGGTCCTCCCTGAGTCTCTTGTTCTCCAGGCTAAACAACCCCAGTTCCCTCAGCCTCTCCTCATAAAACTTTCCCTCCAGTCTCTTCACCAGCCTCATCTCTCTCCTCTGGACCTGCTCCAACACCTCAATATCTTTCTTGAAGTGAGGGGCCGAGAAGCGCACACAGCACTCGAGGTGAGGCCTCGCCACTGCCGAGTGCAGGGGGAGAATTACATCCCTACTCCTGCTGGCCACACTATTCCTGATACAGGCCAGAATGCCACTGGCCTTCCGTGCCACATGGGCTCACTGCTGGCTCATATTCAACTGGTTGTCAACCAGCACTCCCAGGTCCCTCTCTGCCAGACCTCTCTCCAGCCACTCTTCCCCCAGTCGGTAACACTGCAGGGGTTTATTGCGGCCAAAGTGTAGGACCCTGCACTTGGCCTTGCTGAACCTCGTACCATTGGCCTCGGCCCATCAACTCAGCCTGTCTAGGTCGCTCTGCAGCATCTTCCTACTCTCCCGCAGATCAACACTCCCCCCCAATTTGCTGTCATCCACGAATTTACTAACGGTAGACTGTATCCCCTTATCCAGGTCATCAATGAAGATGTTGAATAGGACTGGGTCCAGTACTGGTCACTGGGAGACACCACTGGTCACCAGACACCAACTGGATGCAGCACCATTCACAACCACTCTCTGTGCCCGGTCATCTAGCCAGTTTTTAACCCAGCGCAGGGTGTACCTGTCCAAGCCATGGGCTGCCAGCTTGTCTAGGAGGATGCTATGGGAGACTGTGTCAAAGGCCTTGCTGAAGTCTAGGTAGACCACGTGACAGCCTTCTCCTCATCTACCAGGTGGGTCACCCAGTTATAGAAGGAGATCAGATTGGTCAGGCAGGACCTTTCTTTCCTAAACCCATATTGGCTGGGCCTGATCCTCTGGTTGTCTTCTACATGCTGTTTGATGGCACCCAGGATGATCTGCTCCATAACCTTGCCAGGCTCCAAGGTCAGACCGACAGGCCTACAGTTCCCCAGATCCTCCTTCCGGCCTTTCTATCAATAGCTAGGGAGTTATGAATTTGTGCTTCTGCCTCAGCTTCTCCAGGTGTAGAGTGGAGATGAGAAAAAATATTTTGTGTCTTAAGTCGCAGTGTGAGAAGTCTTCCTGATAAGGAGAGTTCTGTGCTGCTGTTAGTTCTTGGCATGGACCTTCTGAAATGTTGAGACAGCAACAGCAAATGTTTGACTGGATTCTACTCTGGGATGTGGAGATAAGTGATAGACTTTTAATAAATATTTTAAATATTACTTTGGTCATAACCACACTCCTGTTGTGCTCTGAGCCTTGCCTACTTACCAAGAGTTGAGTGTTCAGAGGAGATTAAATAGCAATTCTTGTCATTATTGAAGAAGCTGGATATCTCATGTCTTCCCATTGCTGGATTCATTTTATTTCATACATATGGATTTAGCAATGATGTGGTAATTGCATTTTCTGGTGATTAACATTGCCCTAGCGTAAAATATAAGAGCCACAGCCTCCAAGAGCACTGTCTTCCAAAGTCATCCTATCACATGGGCCATTGGCAGAGGCAAATGAAGTTAAGTAATTTAATTAGCTATGATTAGCATTTAAAGTTGTCTACCCAGAAACCAATAAAGAGGTTCACAAAATAGACAGTCTAGTTCGGGGAGGTGGTAATTCAATCTGTCCTTCTCCTATGAATTCCTGGTTTAGACCAGTAATGAGCAAAGGTGGTTGTTACTAGGCAGCTGTTAAATGTCTGGTGGCAACTAAGTAGGTGACAGCAGCCCAGTTGCTCCAGGACAGCTGTATAAATGACACAGCTGGCACTGAGCTGCCACCAGGATTGGCAGGATCAGCATTCGCCCTGGCCAGCACGGTGCCTCTGGCTGGTGTTGAGCAGTGTTGGGAGAAGGTGTGGGAAAGGCTACTTTCCTCCCACTCCCCTTGTCTGGGCTGCAGTTTAACACAAGCCTGGTTCTCAGAATTGCAAATTTGGCTTCTTCAGAACCACTTAATTCACTTAGGAAAGCAAACACCCCAATATCCCGCCCACTGTCGTAACTTTAAAGGATGTGCCAGTTGGGCACACAACAAAAGCCATTTACAGTTGGAATAAAGTAGGACCTGAGGTGACAGTGCCAGGCCCAGCTCCTTTTGAAACCCCAGGAAAGGCTGCTGCAGTGTGGGTGCCTGTCTGTACCCTTTTGTATATCAACATACGTGTCAACTGGACGAGTGTGGGCAAAGGCAGAGTCTGGCTTAGTGGCGCACAAAGCAAATGTCAGCTAAATAGGTTTTCTTTATCTTATTAAGTGATGTGATATTGGCTACGGTACAGCCATGCTGGATTGTGGTACAGCAGTTTCCAGCTCTGTTCCATGCCATCTGTCCCTGCCGGGTGCTGAGGCATCCCTGCTCTCCTGGGCATCCCCTTCTCCCCAGGGGCAGATCTGTGGTATCACCTTCACACCCTGTCCGAAATACTCCAGGCTCACTCAGCAAATTACCTCCTGACAGCCTATTTTTATGATTTCCGAGCCTATTACCTGACCTAAATGACACCTTGATTTTCAGGTTTAAGTACGCCAACAACTAGAAAAAACCCAAGATCAAGCCATACTTTAATGCTCTTGGGATTTGTCAACCAAAGAAAACACTGTGAGCAGAATTGCTATTGAACGGTGTTAATGAATTTTCTTAAAGTATTAGTGGAAAATCCTGTATTCTTTTTCACACAATATTTAACTCTTGCAGCCCTTCAAGAAGCAGGGAAATAAAGCAATCTGGTGCTGCTTCTTACTTTTTCCCCGGAGAGAGAAGTTTCCAGCCCTCTGTACCAGCTCTGACTTCTGTTCACCTCCCATCCAGTACTGGGGAACTGGGTACTGTGCAAAAGACTCAGCATATGGGTCACGTCAGACAGAATAAAGAGGGAGGAGTGAAGTGTGAAGACATGTTGCCTCTGACACCTCTATGAGAGCTGCCATTTGGGGTTGCTTCTCTCTCTGCCCTGATGGATTGATTGGCTGCAGTGCATGTACAAAGCCTTTCTGTAATTTCCATTGCCTAGAGGAGAAGGATTTTCCCTTTTAACAGCTCCAGTGCCTTTCTGTAACCCCACACACCTGCCCCAAACACTTTTTTGGTAGCTCAGTGCATTGTCTCTGTAAGTAACTTTAATAACCAATGTGCAAAATATACTGTTTGTCTTTGTAATCATGCTTTCCTTTCTAATCATGTTTCTTCTTTGCCATTTTTCTGCCAGTCCTTGGCAGTGCTTCATTTTAGCTCAAAGTGAAAGAACAACCTCTTAAAATAGACTGTAATCCTCAGCTATCGTTTGATCAGTTTGAATTTAATTTCACTGCAATGAAAATATAATGGATGGCTGAACTCCAGAACGTGCAATACAAGAAAAGGTGCTGTCAACATCACCAAGTCCACGACCAAGCTTCTGAAATGGCAATGGAGGTCTAAGCCTAGAAGCTCTTTACAGCATTGTCTCCAGCTCTGCAATTACCTCTTCAATTGCATGACATTTTTCAAAAATTTTCAGAAGTAATCTCTAAAGTTTGAGTAGATGCGTTTTGGGATGCTTATATGACATGCCTTGGGTCAGTCTCTGATAGGCCTTTCATTTTCTTTTAACAGCAGCACTCATCATCCTTAAGCCTGTTTATCTGCAGATTTTGAGGACTTTGTGAAAAAGTTGGTACTTCTCTGTTGTGCTTGGGGTGCAGGTATAACTCAGAGAACTCTGATTATCAAGGCTCCTTTGCTTTTTTCGTTCTCTTTTTTAGCTCTGTGTAGGAGAGGAAAAAATGCCTCATTCTCCCCCAGACTGCAGATATTCTGCCTTGTCTAGGTCCTCCAGTTTTCAATAGCATAGTATTGTCGTGACTGCTCTGTCTCTGATCTCCATCCAGCTTCAGCCTGTCTGTTACTCTGTTGGGATTCAAACACAATTTCTCACTCCTCACAGGGATTATTTTTGGAACTTTTAAAATACTGTCTGTAATGTGACATTCCTGTGCAGCTGCAGTGAGCTGCCTGTGTCGGGAGGATGACTTGGAGGAGGAAAGAGAGGCTACAGCCTCCCCAACAAGGCTGATACAATTCTGCCTTTATATCTGGCCCCTATTCTTGCGTGACTGCAGCTTAAGAAAAGAGCAGCCCCAAACTAGTCCTGCTCTTGGAACTGGTCCAATATCTGCCTGGAGGTGAGCGATGGATGCCGAGAGGGAGGATTCTTCACCAGTAACCTGTACTCTGCCCCCATTTTACAAGCCGCTGAAAGCTTTTTGCAAAAGATGCAGAAAATGCTTAGAGCTGATGATGCTTATTAGTTAAACTTGATAGTAGCCCCTGAGTAAGATGAATTGGGCAGAGCACATGCTATTTCCATCTTTCTTCCTTTGCTTTTTGTATAGCTTCAGCCAGAGAAACAAAGAGTAGGTCAGATCCTCAAGAAAACTATTTGTTCTGGTGAACCCACCAGTGGTCAGTATGTCAGCCTGGGAAAGTGTCCCTGTTCCTGCTGACTTGATAGCCCTACAATGCTTGGAAATTCTGGAGTCACTTCTGCTGCCTCTGATCTGCGTAACAGTGGGATGTATCTTGGCAGTCACCGAGTAGACCTAGAAACTCCCCTCCATCTTTCAGATAGCCACAGCATCAGGACGGGTCCAAGGACTGGTTCTGCTGTTTCCATGATTCTTAGTATACTGAGTTTCTGTGCTAAGAAGCCGGTTGCCTTGATTACACAAATAAAAATTAATCAGCTCTCTGTTCAAAAGGCATACAAGAATAGCACTGATCCATTACAGTGATACCTTTTGGCTCTCATGTGATTTTTTTTTTTTTTCTTTTCTGGGTTATATGTATGTATGCATACACACACATACATATGCACATCTTGCAGGATACTGTGCTTTTGATCAAGATCATTGTTTCTGAGATGTAATTTAAGAGGTTGGAGTGAAAGAGAATGGAAATCAGCTTTCTAAAACAGAGTCAGAAGTGATATGTGCTGTTGGCGAGATAGAAATGATTGAGAACTAGTGTGAAAAATTGTAGATTACAGAAGAATGATTGCAGATGCTCATGAGCCCCTGGAAGGAGGGCTGGTACCACACAAGCTGTTGCAGTGTGTGAATCCAGTCAATATTTCTCTCAGGAGCTGGGGCACCTGCAGGTCTTTTGACAGCAGAAGTTTCCAGTTCAGATGGCCTGGTAGATGGTTCTTGGAGCCCCATCTGTAAGACTGAGATAATTCAGGAGGTGCAAGCCAAAGTGGGTTATGTATGCAACCAACCTGCAGTAATACTTTTAGTTTTCATTAATTTGTAGAAGAACCTGGAAGTAAAATTTACTGTGGAATGAGATTACATTCATGACTGATGCTTGACTCCAGCCAAAGAATACACATGACAAAAAGATGCTTACCAGTCTGCAAGAAATGTCATAACACTAGAGGAATATGGGATCATACAGTTAGAGATGATGGCCCCAATTACACTCCCTTTTCCAGGAAGGTCCCATAAATATTCTTTAAGATTGCACTTCTGTTTCTTTCACTTCAGATGGGTTAAGCACATGCTGGAATAATTTCCTGAACTAATAGTCTCCAAATGCACAAAGATACAAAATCAAAATTTTCAGATGAGCAGTTCTTCATTGTATCTTCACTAGTGCTAATGGATTCTTGATAAATATTTTTAATGTAAGATCATTAATACAATTTCAAAGGTAAATTTATTGCCTATCCATGCAGTGTGCATAGTCTACAAACCCATCTCTTGCAGAATGAGAAAGAAGTGTGCACTCATCTACTTACCTGGTCATTTTGTGAACTGCCAACAAGCAGCTATTAAAACATCTCTGGTTGTTCCATTGGCCAAGCATTGGTGAAGGATGTTTGCCATTTAAAGTTCAAAGAACACACAGTATTTATATTTATTTGCCACCACTATGGAGTTGGCCTAGCTGCTACAAGATGAGGCTGATGTTAACAGCAACCAGATTTTCCATTTCAAAGGGGAGTGTAAGTAGATGCCTGAATTCTGCCTCTGCTCCAGATTGGCTGGAGGCTCCATCATCTATATATCAATTGGAATTGCTAGTGCATAGCAATTGGATTTAATGAAGGGAAGCTGCTGATAGCTTGGATATGCTGACAGCCCTTTTGTTTATTTATTTTATTTTTTTTTTAGGGGAAGGGATTGTGCAACCTGTTGGTATGCTTTGGTTGGAGCTGTGGTTTTGTTTTCACAAATGACTTTTTTAAAAATGGGTTTAGTTCTCTTGGACCAAGAGCTCACATACATTCAAATGCACTCAAAATTTGTGACAGGTTTGCTCAAGTTATTTTGTATTGTGTTTTCTCTTTCTCTGTCTGCAAAGAATGGATTTGTCATGCCTGTTTTGGGAAACAGGAGTTGCTCATCCACAGCAACTGCCACACATCCTGTTCCTGACAAAGCTGCTGTGCATCTGCTGGCTCCTTCATACCTTCTCAGCTGAGTGGCTCCCCATCCTTCCCGCTTGCTGTTTGTCTTCTCCTTCAGTGACTTATTTTGGGTGGATCTTTCCTGTGTGATGGCTGTTGGGGTGATGCCCACCACCAGGAGTCAGTGGGAGAGCCTGTCCTGAGATCACCTACAGGCTGGGAGTTGCTGCTGGCGGGACGTGGGTTTGTTCTAGAGGAAGAGCATTTGGGGGTTGCACAAAATATACTGTGGGATGTTTGGGGAGAATAACTGTGGTGGAGAAAGGGAGGGCCTGAGGGAGGAACAAGCATGGGAAAACTAGAGGAAAAGAATATAAAAGAATATGAAAGCTGGTTGCCTCTTGGAGAGGCCAGAAGTTGCGGACAGGTTTTGAAAACAGTATTCATGGCTGTCTAGTTACACCGAGATTGTATAGGACCTACCTGAGATTTGTGAATTTCTCCCTCATAGACATTCCCTTGGCTTCAAGGAAAACATCAAGTTTTACTTGTACAGAAATCAGGAACAATTCATGTTTTTTCAATTATCGGAAACAAATTAGTACTTCTGTATTTTTTTCAACCAGGTTCCTGTCATTACGTAACTTGGCCCGGTTACAAAGAATCCCTTTTATTTGTTTCATGGAGGCATTTAAGAAGCCCATCCTCTTCCTGTTGTTTATCGCATTTGGATGCTCAATTCTTATAGGTTGCACAGACAGCTCACATCAGCTGTTGAGCTGTTTAACCTTGTACTTCATCACCCAGAAGAAGATAATTGTATTGGACATCTTCAGATGTTCTTACTTTAAAAAAAAAAATAACAAAAAGCCACATCTATATTTTGTTTACAACTCATGACTGAGACTGCTGTGGCCTTTCCAGATACTGGAGTAGCTTGAAGCAAACTTCTCTGCTGAGCCAAAAAGCTTAGATAGGATTAATGGAATAGTCACATGACCTCCATCCATGTGGCTTTCAGACTCCACAGCTCTTACAGTAGGTGTGACTGCATATTGGTAGAATGTCCCACCACTGCTGTCATTATCATCTATAGTGACAACAGGGAAGAACTTGATTATGGATTCCTGGATCTTGTCAACTTGTCAAAGAACATGCAGGTGTTATCCTGAAAACACCAGAAACTATCATAGCACAGTCTTCATCAAAGCCACAGCCCCAAACCACGTAGCCTAAATCTTCTGATATGTATTGTAGGATTAAAACAAAACTGAGCAGCAGGTGTTAAACCCTTTAGTCTGCCTGTTTCTGCCTACCATCCATCTCTGAGATTCTCTCTGTGGGTCTCATAAAGATCATACGCAATACAACAAGCAGTTATTTTTGTCATAAGAGGTGGATATTTATCATCAGCCTCAGCAGCCCATTTTTCCATCTGTCTTTCAATGTGTTAAAAGCACATTCCACCAGTGTCTTCAGCTGCTTGGGCTGTAACTCATCATCTTCATGTCTAAGAACTAACACAAGAAAACATAACTGTCAATACCACCATGGAAATTTTCCATGAAAGAAAAACATTATAAAAAGCTTGGCTTTATGGTTGTTTTCAGACTATCCAATAATAATATTAGTGAATCTCACACATCTGATGTGTGTGTTTTGATAAACTGCCTTGCAGTTTATCAAAATAACCCTTTCTGTGCTGAACTCCGGGATTTTTTTTGTGTGAATGAGGAGTGAAGAGTAGGTATGTGGGTCTACCTGTGCAACCCCATTAGTAACCCTCTCTCTGTCGCCTGCTTTCTGATCTAAAAGGACAGCCACTGTGGGATAGTGATACTGGGATGTTAATGTTGTTTAGTTACAGCAGGAGCTTCCCTGAGCTGCAGCAGAAACTACTAGCAATGTTTCCCCTGCAGTTCAAAATGGGTTATTTTACCTTTGCACTTTTTATGGACCAATATTATGTCAGAACTGTGATATAAAGGTGTTTTTATAAGCAATTAGTAAGATGATTGCAGACTTTACTCTCACTTTATGCACTGAGATATACCTGGTTCGTTTGCTATTGGCTGGAGCAAAGGAAGCTTTAGACGGAAGGACAGCTTAGCAGGAGCAGATGAGAAAAAAATTTCATGTGTCTATTTTTTTTTATGAAACCCCAAGGCTTTGCTAACATATCTAAAGACAGTCGGAATTGTCAGAAAGTGGGAAGGTTGGGTGTGAGTTATGTCAATCAGATGGGCTAACAGGAAAATGTTCCGGACTCTGAAAAGTCATTTCCTTAAGACATTATTGGCTAAAATGGGCAACACATTTATAAGCCATATATGAATATAAACCTTAAACGGCCCTGAAGAGCTGTATGATTTGATTGTCAGGTGACTACGGTAAATGAAATATGGAGGAAAATGTGCAGTCGCATGTTGGGAAGACTAATCATGCTTGAAATGGTTATTTTACCAATAGTTTGCATGTTACAAACATTTCCTCTGATCATTCCATACAAAAGCATGTCAGTAATAGCAGAAAGCTAGAATTCATAAAAACTTTAGAAACAAGACGTTTGGGAGTGTAGATACTTAGATTATACTCATTAAGGAGGTTGGTCTAATCATTCCAAGTATTATGTGTTTCTATCACTCCACCAGCTCAAAGCAATAATGGGTCAACCTAAACACTGAATTAAATACAGCTGTATTTTGGTGAGTTGTAGTGTAAAGTTAAGAGATTTGCTTATTTCTACTTTGGCAGTCACTACAAGCAATCGTCATTTAATCAAATAGCACATCAGAGTCTTGAGATTTAGGGAAAACATTATATGCAAAGCTGAGTAAATATCCATTCTCTGAAAATCCTTTTCCACTTTTTTTGTGATACATCTCATCAATTACTTTCTATGGATAGGGATATACATGTGTGTTTATATAGAGAGAAGACACACAGAAATCTTAAACTAGCTACTCAGGTTTTAAATTACTACATTTAGGTGTTGTAAAGATAAGATGGACCCCTCACACTTAAAGAAATCAGAGTTAACTTTAACTGGCTATTCTTCTGTCCAGTTACTGTGTTCAAGAAGGTAGTTATGCTTCTCAACTTGAAAAAGCTACTTTATACATTAGCTATAGTTGAAGAGGTAGACTCTTAAGTGATTAACAAAAAGAACAAAAAATCAGTATGAACTCTTTCAGTCCCAAGCACAAATACAGGCTGAGTGGAGAATGGATTGATATCAGTCTTGAGGAGAACGACTTGGAGGTGTCAGTAAATGAAAAACTAAACATGAGCCGGCAATGTTCACTTGCAGCCCAGAAGGCCAACTGCATGCTGGGTTGCATCAAAAGAGGTGTGACCAGTAGGTCGAGGGAGGTGATTCTTCCCCTCTATTCTGCTCTCGTGAGACCTCACCTGGAGTACTGTGTACAGTTCTGGAGACCCCACCACAAGAAAGACATTGAACTGTTGAAACAGGTCCAGAGGAGGGCCACGAGGTTGATCGGAGGGCTGGAGCACCTCTGCTATGAGGACAGGCTGAGGGAGCTGGGGCATTTCAGCCTGGAGAAGAGGAGGCTCCAAGGAGACCTTATAGCAGCCTTCCAGTATCTGAAAGGGGCCTGTGAGAAAGCTGCGGAGGGGCTGTTTGCAAGGGCTTGTAGTGATAGGACAAAGGGTAATGGTTTCAAGCTGGAAGAGTGTAGGTTTAGCCTGGATGTTGGGAAGAAATTCTTCACAGTAAGGGTGGTGAGACACTGGAACAGGTTGCCCAGGGATGTTGTGGATGCCCCCTCCCTGCAAGTGTTTAAGGCCAGGTTGGATGGGGCCTTTAGCAACCTGGTCTAGTGGGGGGTGGCCCTGCCTGTGGCAGGGGAGTTGCAACTAGATGAATCTTCAAGGTCCCTTCCAACCTACAAATCCCTTCCATTCTATGAATCTATGAATTTTCTTGACAAAAGAGTCTGTTCATGTCAGGACAGAGAAAGAATTCTTTGCAGTTCTAGCCTGTAACATGATAAAAGTTAATTGCTGCAATGTATGTCGTGCCTCTCTTCAATCAAGGAAATAAACATTCACATAGACTGAGTGAGCATTAAACACTAATGAAATTCTAGTGGAAAAGGAGATTGCATATCTTCCTGCTTTGACATAATTAAATTGTAGAGTACTGAAATGGGGGTTCAAAATCAATTGCTACATGTTGAATACAATCAAATAACAAAAATGTAAAAAAATACTTCTTTGATTGTTTATATATATGATATATTCTATTTAATGGGTACTCCTAAAAATATTCCCTTTATTTTGTACTACTCAGGTGCACAATACATTTTTTTTTAGCTTAGTATTTAAGATTCTCAAAATTATCTTTGGGTAGACATAGGATCTATTATAGTTAAATTCCAGCACTTCTAAGGTGGAAAAAAGTATTTAGAGGAAGCTATTTTGGAATAGGCTTAAGAGCTGGGACTTCAGAAGTTGTTACTGGAGTTTTCACAAAAAAAACCACAGTATAAAAAGTCAAAGGGCAACCCAACTCAATGCTGAGCTTCTCCAGAAAGTAAAGCTTACTCTGTTAACCATGAGTTAAAACATGTACTACAAACATTTCTAGTTTACCTTAGGGATCACATTAATCCGGACTACAAATATTTGTAGCCCCTTACAAATGTTTGGGGAGAGTTCTCACTTACTTTTTCAAAGGCACTAAACAACTTCAATTAATTGGCAGTCAATTACCTTGAGATTTTAAGAAAACTCCCCAAGAGTAAACAGGAATATCTCTACAGGAAAAGGACTTCAGTATAAGGATATACAAATAAAATCCCTGAAAGATATTATTTGTAAAAAAACAGAGAAAACTTTGGAGCAACTTCCTCAGGATTGTAAATTGCGTTTGGTACCCAGTAAGTTTCTCTAGCGTTGCATTGGGATTTCTTTTGGGTTTACAAAAAGACATAAGAAAGGGACCTTTAGAGAGAAAGAAGAGGAAAACTATTCTGGAACATTCTCTTTTTAGTGTTTTGGAAAAAGCATTCAAACTAGTGCTGACTCTCCTAACCCTGTCTATGCATGGAGGAAGGGAGGGATTTGCTCAGTCCCTGCAGTCCCGCTCTCAAATCCATCTTTGTTCATAATTTCTGCAGTGCTGGGGACCAACTGAGGGCAGTACACTCAATAAGAAGTGTCTATGTCTGTAAGATGTGCCTAAGTGGTTACTAAGGCCTATGTTTTGTACAGTGGTGGGATTAACTATAACACATTTGTGCAAGAATGGCCCTGAGTGGTGCTGGTTACAGCTTCCCGATGAGCCTCAAGTGACATTTTTTTGTTGCATGGGAAAGACAGATATTGGATGAAAACAAGGCTCGCAGGCAGGAGATAAAGTTGAAATGGAATCGTTTGTATCCAAAAGAATTTTTTTTTTTACACGTCAGACAATATTTTTCTGGTATTTTGTCTGGCAGAGAGAGACAGTGTGCACTCATATTGGTGAGTTGAGTAGACGCAAGAGAAAAGTCAGAGACGCAAACATGGTTGGAAGGTTTCTCAAACTGAGCGCTTGCACCAAAAACTAGGGTTTAACTGATAAATGGAGGCCATGGGTGGGAGTTGGCTTGCAGAGTTTCCATCTGGAAAGATGGAATGTGTGCTGAAATTAGTTACCTAGAGAGTCAGGCTGCAAGAAAGAAATCTGCATAGCCACTGCATCACATCAGACAGTCAGTTATGACTTTTGCTGGTTTTCCTTTTTTGTAACTGTTTCCCACTTTGTAGTCAAATATGTCAGCTGATAATTGGCTATATTTCAGCTACTCTGTCTTAAACGTCATCTCATGATAACTCATTTCTAGCCAGGAGGCACTCAGGTAGCAGTGAATCTTTTTACAGAAGTACACCAGGAACCCTTAAAGCACCTCACTTCAAGTGTGACAAAGTTTAAAGGATTTTTCCTCTTGTTTATGTATATCATCAAGCTTTTTCTATGATTTACAAATGTAATGTCAAAGCCCATCTTCCCACAGCAAAGCTGTAGCTGTGCTGCCAGCATGAACCTGCCTGTGGAGGTGCAGGGGAGAGATGCTGGAAGCAATGACCTGTGCCCTCCTCGTGCATCTGGGGGGATGTGGGTGCAGAGAAGGAAGTGGCCGTTCCTAAAGAGTCAGCTGTTTCTCCTTGAGTGGAAATACATCAGAGCCCAACAGATTTTACCCTTGAGAGGGGATTTGACTTTATTTGGCCCTTAGAAACAGGAAACCAAGGGATTAATTTTCTTCCAGGTTACTTCTCTGCAGTTCATTTTGTCCTTGACTCTGAGGTATAGGATTAACCACATCCAGAAACAGTGTTCAACCCCCTCCTCCCTTTCTCATATTTCTAACAACTAAAGGAGAGGAGTTACTGTACAAAATAATTGCATTTGGAGTTATTTTTTCAAGCTCATCATCCAGTTATTTCCTATTTCCAGTTAATTATTTTGAGACATTTTTTTCTAACCATATAAGTGGTTGTGGTTTTAAAGAAAAAGTTGCAGTTTATTCTTTTGCATTGTGATTACAAAATTATGTTCATGACAGTAATAGTCTGGATATGATTAATTTTGTTTATTGACTTATATGAGTTCAGCTACACTAGTAAAAAAGTTTTATATACTTCAGTGTACAAGAAAGAGGATAACCTGTGTTGGTGTAATTTTGTCCACATTAGAGAAATTTTACAAGTTGAACCCAGCACAAAGAATATATATAGGCCACATTCCACTTGATATTGATATTTGAAGATACAGTCTCATGTTGTAAGAAATTAAGCTGGAGGAAAAGATCTAAATGTCAGCAGACAAAAGGACTTTAACAAATGAAACCATACATAAAATTTGTTGCTGTGTTATTTCATGATTGGGACATTGCTCTTTTTTCCTGCCTTACTGTCAGCTGGCCTTATATAGTTTTGTTCTGATTAATAGTGGTACCCTTTCTGATCAGATAGTCATTGCTGGTGGAGGCTTGCTGGGATGTGTGGCAAAAAAAAAAGAATTGGTGTTGCTGTCTAAACTTTTAGGAGCAGAGAGTGGATGGTATAAGATGAAGGAAAAAAAAAAAAAAGTCATCTCACCAGGGCCGCTGATGACTAATTTGACAGAAAGTACTTTTTTGGTCTGTCAGGTGGCATGACTCTGCTGGCTTCCTATTGCACTGCTCTGAGGCCTGGATGGGAAGTATCTACAAGGAATGGTGGGAAACGTAGAAAATGTTCTAAATTGTCTCCAATATCCTGAACATATGTGGAACCTCTTGACTGAAAGTCTGGGGTTTGGGAAGATTTTTTTTTTTTTTTTTTTTTTGA
>VWZK01016247.1:175090-367231 GCA_013396935.1 Baryphthengus martii
TTTTTTTTTTTTTTAGAGCTGCTCCAATCTTTTGGTTACTTCCCACTGTAGACAGTCTTGCTATGGATAGAGTGACATAACTGGGGGCCCACTCTGCCTGAAGAGGAAAGTAAAGGTGTCGTCTGTTTTCCATTAATTTTTGGCTTTCTCATTTTGCATGATTTAAGGTCCATACTTAAGCTGTTTCCATCATCCACGGGCACAAATCTGCCAGAAGTTCAGAGACTTTTTTTATTCTGCCTTGCCTAAGTCCTTACACTCTCAGCATCTAAATAGTGTTGTGATAGGTAGTGTGGGAGCATTGGTCACTGCACAGTTTGTTCTTTCTCTCTCTCGTCCTCTCTCATTGAGAGAGCTGTGTTGTGGTCCTAAACCATTCCCAAAAGCCTGACCTTTAGGTCTGAGCTCAGACCAGGCTGAGAGTGTGTCTATCTGGTTTACAGAGGAAATTCTCATCCTTATTCCTTATAGATATTGTAACTATCTTCTTACAGTTGCTGTTTGTCCCATGGACCCCATAAAGTTTGCTGACAGTCTCTCATGGCTTGCCAGCTTTCAAAGTGCTCTGATGGGATGTAAAAGTCTTTGATTTTATTGTAGGAATGCATACTTACGACAAGTGGCAGAGGGACATTCAGGGAGTGGGTTGACATCTACAGTGGTAACTAAGATGTCAGGTACTTATCACTTGTTTTCTGCAATGATTTATACTTTCTGTGGCTCTGTCAAGAAGAATGAAGGGGGATCTGGGTGGCATACTCCATGCTGTGAAGAAGAAGCCTATACAAAGCAAATGATTCATTAGAGGAAGACTCTTCACTTTGCAGCCTGGCTGAAGCATCCTGAATTGGCCACAAAGATGTTTTTATTTTCTTATTATAACTTAATAAAAAAAAAACCAACAATGGCTAATTTCTCCAGTGCCTTGGGGATTCTCTTAAATTCTGATATAAAAATGTTAATTTTTAAAAGTGAAAAATATGAAGTAAGACTGACCCATCTGTTGAATCGGGCTGTACACTCAGTACAATGTCACTGCCTGCTTTCCAACTCAAGTTTCTAACTATACATGTCAGGCATTATAGACACCTTCTTTCTTCACTCTTCTCTAGCCTCCAGGGACCTGTGAAGTTCAGCCCAGTACAGTCAAGTCAGTGGAAAGAGTCCAATTCAAATTGGAGGGAAAATATTTTTTTTTCTTCTTAAGCCAACTTTCTCCAGAACCTGGTGATGTTGTATGTCTGTTGTGCTAATTTAAGGGCACTGGCATTAACTCTATCACTTTGAAAAAACAGCACATTTTATTCAATAAAAACTTTCTATTTTGTTATTAACTATGCAAGTATATAAAGCCTTCTGTGAATTGGTAACTATCAATGGGGGCCCATTTGAAAAACAATGAGCAATATGTGTAAGGGCCTTCTGTATTTTTGCAAGACTGGATCCTGAACAAAGTCAGGTTGGGCCAAACCATTGAAATAAATTATTGTGATTGAGTCAGTGATGGGAAAATGGTAAATATCAATGTGGGGAAATGTGATGCATTAAAATGAGTCATATAAAAGCAAATATTTAACAAAAAGAGTGGGAGGTTGTCACTCTGTTCAAAAGCATTTTTAAGTCATCAAACACAGAACGCAAATTTGTAGGAAATATTTGTCAATATTTGTCATGAAAAACACTTGGGCTGTTTACAAATACAAGCAGGGAGTCACAGGCTTTATATGTGGTAAACTTGGTGGTAAATCTTTGCAAATTCATGTGTAGGAATAGGTTTTTTATGCATTTCTTTTTGTTTTAGTAGGCCCTTGTAAATGTGTTTGCAAGCCAAGAAACCATTTCCCATACTCTCTATATCCAGTTTTTTGCCTTTATGTCATGGCTGACGAATTGTCATCCATTTACTGCCCTGAGCCAATATTTTAGCTTGTCAGAAGCAGGTTAAGTATCAGGTTAGTTTTCTACATCCCTCTAAATTCAGGTTTAAATGGCAGTAACTAAAATATTGTCAGTAAAGAAGTCATATCCCAACTTAGATTTGTGCTGTGCCATGATTGTGGCCTTCTGTGCTGAATTACTCTGTTCAATTTACAAGAGAAAGGGGACACATTCTCAAATGAAAATTAGTTCAGCTTCAGATTTCTGGTAAGCTTTAGCAGCTATAGTTGTTTGAAACCAGCTGGCTTCACTATCTCTGGCCCTATGGGCAAACATCAGTTCTATATAGCATCAGAAATTACATGGAAAACTGAGCTGGTAACTTAGGTGGCAGTTCCCTCTTCTGATATTTTTTTGGGATGCAGCTGATTTAGGAAACTCCCATTTCGTGGCTTTTCCTCTTCCCTGAGGAGTGCTTGCTCCTCCACAACCCTGGCTGCAGGTGTCTGTACCTTACCTGTGGTGATTGCGTAATGTCCTCAACCAGAACACTAAACCCAACCCAAACCCTGTTTGATGTGCACTGTAGATCAACCAAGGCAGATGCTATGGAGGGCATGGAGGAGGAGATATGAAGTGTTTGTGCCCGAAACTGTTATCCCAGTTAATGGAAGGAAACTTTTTCTTTCTGAAGGACATGTGTGCAAGTAAGAAGCTATAGCAGGATGATTGATCTGCTGGTTGTCTGGGCTTTGCGGTCATTAGAGGAGGTGTAGGTTGGAAAAAACAAATAGTGGCTTAAGGCTTAAAGCAACTTGTGCAGCACCAGAGACACTGACTGCGGTGGGGGAAATGTGCAGAACAATGGTGTATGACAGCATCCCTCTCCATCTGGCAGGGAGCAAAAAAACCTTGATGGGAAAAGGAGTATTTAAAAGAGGTATTTAATGTTTTCATATTTTAAGATAAGAAAGAAGTATGAGTAGTGAAGAAAGAGGAGGTAATGTAGCAAAGCAAAAGGTAAGTCTATGGAGAAAATCTATTTTGAATAGACTTTCTATTTTGAATCTACAAGTAACATAGGCAAAATATGGGAATTAGAAAGGCCATGAAGTCATGTTTGGAAAGAACAAGGTCTAAATGGGAGCACATACTATGTGAGCAGTAGGGAGAAAAATGGGTAGATACTAGACATACAGGAATGAGCAGTAAAAATAAGACATAGGTATCTGGAAATGAAATGGCTAAGGAGGTTGGAACCTACTTTCATGATACAGGATGAAGAGGTAAAAGGGGATATCTGCATCCCTTCAGAGCAGAAGCATCCCAGTGTGACTGCGTGTGGAAGCTTGTACACGTGCTTTCTAAACTGTGCCTCCTCTTGGGAGATGCAGGACTCATTTCCTCAGGCTGTTGGACCAGCTCTTCTTGCACTGCATGGAAGGGAACGTGAGGGAAAGAAAAGAAAAGAAGATAAATATGTTCTCCCTTCATATAACAAATACTTTCTGTTGCATTATGCGTGTTAGAACATAGGCAATATGGGTATCTAAAATACCTTCAGATTCATCAGGTGAAACACAGAAGAGATGTAAAACATTTGACGTGTGTATTTCAGAAGTGAAAACACTCTTTTCTTGCTTGTATCCTTCTGGCTTTTCTGTATTACGCTGAGAAGAGATTGCTCTGCCCTTTAGTGGGAAGGAGAACCACAGTGAAGCCAGCCCTGGTTCACTGAAGCACGTTGCTCTTGACCACTTGTGCAGTTGCACCAGGGTAAATGCGCTGGGCTTTTGACACCTGGTACGTCAATGTTAACGCCTGGCGCCAGTTAGAAAGCTTCCACTTTGTAGTGTGTTGAAATTATAGAGCTTGAAAACATTCTCTTTGACACAGAAGAGTAACTGAAGCCTTATTTAATCCTTTTCTTTCAACCACCACCAGAAGAGATTTCATTACACTAGCTGAAATACAATCAGTCGGCTTAGAACTGTCACAGCATTCTGAAGATATTTACTCTCTAAGGATATTTATCATTGGCGCCAACAGTAATTTGGATTCTCTATTGGATCATACAATGGGCTACTGAATGTTAGTTTCAGCAATATAGTAATAATAGAGAAATAACTGCTTAAACCTTCATTAAGTGGAAATGTAATGCTCCCTTCATGAAAAATTTAGTCATTAATTTTATGTTGGTATCTTTTTTAACATTATTAAACTGTACACTGAAGACAACGGTCCCATAAACCACATTTTCCCTATAGGAGCTGTATGAGTTGGATGACTGCAACCCATTATGCATTAGACAGAATAAAGAAAATGTTAAGGTGACTAATGCCATAATTAGGTGTGCAAATAGTACCAACAAGAAAACACCAACTAATCGAGTATATATTTGTGTGTATGTATGTATGTACCTTTACAATAGATATTAATTTGTAGATTTGGTTAGTTGCATAAAGTCTCTAAAATCCAGTTTCCGAATGTAACATTGTGATCTAGGCATGTACTTGGGTATTATGGTGAACTGAGACCTGTATGCAGACCTGCATTTCTGCTTTACACAACAGCATACTTAGCCACAACTACTGAATATACTCCTTTATGCATCTTGGTAGGTCATTTAAACAAGTGGCTTCTAGTTAAGTTTTGACTCATCCCAAGTAAAACAGGCAGAGATACACGTTTCCATTTACCTGAGTTCAGAAAAGGACTGACAGATCACATCTGGGAATTCTAAATCACTCAGTTGAATTTCACAGATGTCATCAGGTGTCAGGTTTTTTATTTGGTAGGGTTGGTTTTTTCTTTTGGTTGCCAGTCTTACCTTTCTTTTCAGTGAAATAGTTATGCAAAAATCTTCTTCAGGGTCAGGGCCCTAGAGGGCTTGTTCTTCCGGTATGTTCACTTAAATAGCAACAGGAAAAAAATGCAAGAGATCTATTAAAAAAGGTAAGACCGTAGTACAGCCTGTCATTAGAGCAGTAAGTGTAGGCTCTAAGTGGATCAATCAGTGAATAAAATTACAGTGAGTGCTAGAATTGTCAAAGCTGTTGTTACAGTAGCTTGGGAATCTTGTTGAAACGGTCAGCATTGCAGGTTATAGCTTGGAAAATTGGTCTCTCTCAAAAATGTTTTTGCAAAGGAGAAATACAGTGCTCTGTGACCTGGCCACCACAGATGTCTCACCTGAGAGGACTGTGCTTCTCTTCTGAATCTGGCTCATGCTGGGGATGGTATTTACATTACAGAATATAAATGAAAGTATTAGAAGGTGTTTCCAAGCCTGCATATCCCTATGCATCATGCATGGTAACCTCCATGCCCTTACTGGACTACATAATGTGAGGAATCTAAAGTACAATAAACCAGATACCTGCTGGAGGGGAGCTATCAAAGTCCATGATGGTATTTCATATGGTTGATTGATTATTTATGATTTTTTTATCAAGCTTTTCTGGTCCTAACTGAGCTATTAGAAGCTGAGCCAGGTGTGAAATACCACAGAAGTGCTTGCAGCAAATGCTGGTGCTTGCTCGGTGGTGGAAACAGTGATTGAGAGGAAGGTGAGAGGCTCTTCAGTTTTGCCTGGGTTCCTAATCAGTTCCATGCTTAAAATGCATTACAGCCTGTAACCAAAGGTTTATACAAAGTCTACCACTTGGGTCTTTGCAACATGTTTTTTCAAATGGGGCTAATCTGCTGTTGCCAGCACTTTTGGATAAGATGCATTGAATAAAACCATTGCTGTGCTAAAAAACACAGAGTAAAACTTATGTGAGAGCTGATTACATTACAAAAGGTGTTCTGAATCGTGTCTGGGATATTCTGAGCAGCATTGATGTATTGCCACTGGAAATTTTGAATTAAATTGATTTTAAGCTCTGGAAGTATAAGATGAGAGTGCTTTTTATTTGGTAGTGCTTGTTTTCAAGCAGGCTGTTGCAGAATTTCTTATAAACCCTTGTTTGCGTGCATTTGTCTGGGGACTTTCTATTATGGTCAGGAAACTTCAGGTTTGCATATGCTGGCATTGTGCTGCTCCTGGGCTTTGTAAGCCAGCCTGGTGCCATCTGCAACCACCTGCAAAACAGCTCTCAGAGGGCTTTACCAACAGAAAACCCTCAGTCAAGCTTACTAAACTGTTTTGTAAAAAATACGTCAGTGGTATTTACGTTTGTGAAATAAATTACTTGAATCATTCCTTGAGATTCTGTCAGCACGTAAGTTGTAGTGTTATAGTAAATCATATAACAGTACTTCTTATAAAATAAATACTGAAAGACATGCATATGAAACGCTTTTGTGGGTTCAGAAGTGAATATTTTGCAATTATTTTCTGAGATTTCAACATTTCTTCAAAATTTGTAAATCTTCCCATCTTCTGGAGAATAAATCTGCTTCCTGTTGACCAATTGCAGTTTCTCTCTAACTGCATTAGCCAAATGTTGAAATAGGAGAGGCAGTAGAGAAGCTGGACTGCATGATCATAAAGAGCATCCCATCTCCACCTTTAGTGTTTTTTTCTACAATATAGACCTACTTTAATGATTTAACAGCTGTATTATGCATGCATGGACTACTCTTTTAAAGTATGCTGAGTATTAGCACACTCGTTATACATGAGTATAAGCTATTACACTTATCTCTGCTACACCTGTAAGCTGTTTATCTGATTAGCAAAAATTTTATATTTTAGCAGCCAGTTTTGTGTTAATTGGTTATTCTGGAGAATCCTCATTTGATAGCTCTTTCCTGCTCAGCAGATCACTTAAACATGGACTTAAACTTAGTCATTCACTTGAATTTAATAACAGTAAATACGGGCTGATGGCAAAGGTACCTTCTTGAGATTCTGTGATTCTAACGTAGACCCAACATGTATTGGTGACTCAATAAACGACAGTCCTTGTTCTGTTATTAACCAAAGAATGTTTTCTTATTCCTGACAATTAATAAGAATATTCTGTCTGTTATTCAAAGAAATAGTAATTGTGTCCACACATGATATGAATACCTGAACATTTGGTGTAGTACCAAGAGTAAATTTGTTTTAGTCCTGGTTTTGTAAAGAAAACTTTTTTCTTTTTTTTTTTTTTTAAAAAAAAAAAAGAGGAGAGAGAGAGAAAAATGAACAGCATGTGTAAGTGGGACAATTGCCATGACAGACACTACCAAGTCTCTTACATCTCTCTCCAACCTCTACCAGGATTTGTTTGAATTATCAGCAGATGTTAGTTGCATATTTTTGGAGCATCCTAAATCAGATGAGTTAGTATGCTACTGCTTGCCTCGTCTCTTGAGTCAATGTAATAATTTTACTTATTTTAGAGATCTGCTGTAACTGATAGATTTTTATTTATCCAGCGGCATGAAAATAGAAAGTTTAATACCAGACAGGAAAGCAATCACTCCATATCCATACAAGTGAGTAGAACATGTTCTGTGGTTTATAACATTCCATATTTTGAGAGAGATATTTATGATAATCTTTTTGTAAGAGGTGAGTTATGCTCCCTACATATTATTGCTTTCATTTTTTCCTTGGTATAGTCAGCCATTTCTTTCTTTAATTTTTGTAGCTTTTTTTTTTTTTTTTTACAAGGCTGAAGAAATTGTAAACCCTCCAAATTAACAGAGGACTAAAGGACAAATATAGTATCTGAAATCACGTTACACTCATTCTTTGTAATGGAGTCAGTCTCTATAATTGATCATGCCCTTTATTTGGTATGCGAAGGAAGCAAAAGTAATTGCTGAGCTCTCACAGAGCAAGGTAAGAGAGAAAATACCATTATATTGTCAAACTGATGCCTTTTTTTTCTAACTACTGATAGAATACATTCATTCTTCTTTTTTCTTTAGTAAACACTCTAAGACTGTCTTATGGAAGAAAATCGTCCTAGCTGTGAACCCTTAATAGATTAGTCCCTCTTTTTTTAGAAATTCAGATGGGCTTAGTTGGTGTTCTGTTTAGACACAGCAGTGCTGTGTAATGTGCTGCAGAGCTGGCAGGTAGATTTGCTCACTGTGAGAAGCACCAAGAAGTTCATCCAGTTGGTCTCCATTGCAATTACATTTCTGTTTGCCTCCACCCTCCTTTTTCCTTTTCAAGCAATTGTCTTGGAAATGGTGATGAAATTCACTTAAGCTTTGTATGTGTTACTGTGAAGAACCTGAGGCCTGCTGCTGCTGAACAGTCAGCTCTGCTGGAAAAAACTAAAAACCTTAGGGTCCATGGCTTGCTAATGCTTGATACTTCATTTATAGGTTTGTTAATGTTTATTGGGTAGCTTGTTGGATTTTCTTAAGCTTTAGCTCCTGGAGTACTACGATTCAAAGGAGGTCTTAGCTTTCATTTTAAAAAATGAAAATGTCTACATCCTTATTTTCAAGAAAACTTGAAAAACTGTGCACATGACATCTTTGTTTTTATTTTTAAAAAGCAAACGCGATGTTTATGTGATTAGAATTAAACAATTTACAAAGAGAGCTCAAAGCAATGACCTGCTAAACTCATCACCCTGGTTTTGGTTGGTGTAATTCATAATTTAGATGCTTGGTGTTAGAAATACTGTAGAATAAGAAAAGCTGTATTGTTATGGTAGCTACTCTATCTCTCTCACTCTGTTTTATTTAAGAATATTTGCCTACAGGCATTCTCAGATAGTTTTGCCTGCTTTCTTCTATAGATTTAAAAAATGCTACATGCATTGCTTCATATTTTTCCACAGTCCTGTGTTCAGCAGGAAGGGTTGCTTATGACCTATATGTCAGATGGGTATGTACACATGATTTACCTATGAAGCAAAATCTAGCTTTCATGTAGTGACGCTTTTGTGTGTAGATTTACTTACATGGGAGAGTTTATCTAAATCTCATGTACAGAATTATTCTGTATTATATTATTATTGCTGGCAACAAGCGATAGCTGATAAACCCGCAACAGAAATACTTGACACCAGCTATGCAAAATGTGCTAATCCATAAAATAAACAAATAACGCTCAGCTAAAAGCTTAAAAAATTACCAATTACATGGCAGTCATTTCAGAGTGCAAATATAAACCCTGTTGCGACAATGTGGATGCTTTGAATATATACTAATGGAAGCTGTTGCACAGAGCCCCATGCTGGTCCGTGTGGGCTGGAAACTGCACCTGCCATGGCTCTCCTTGCTGCTGGGCTGCCCCAGCTCAGGGGGGAAGGAGAAGTTCAGGTGGTGCCAGTGGTTGGAGGCTATGTGCAGGCTCTCAGGGGAAATGCAGTGGTGAGGACAGTGCAGCGAATGGGAAGAGATCGCTTTTACCAGATCAAAGAAGTGCTGTGGGTGATGTGAGGACCGTCCAACCCACCCACCTGCCATACTGGGTCTAATTAGCAGGGAGGCTCATTCTCCCACCTGCAGCACAGCCCCGGGTCCTCTGGCTGTCCAGATCCTAACATGGATGGTTGCATGATGCTGTGCCCTCAGCCTAAACAGCATTTGGGACCAGCCTTCTTTCCACTGTGGAGACCTACCCAGTGGCTGCCCAAGAGAGGGTAGACTTTAAAATTCACACAACAACAACAACAAAAAAAAAAAATCAAAAAAAATTCCAGACTTTTCATCTGGCAAGCAGAAATAAAAAGAATAACCAAACAACAGAACTGAAACTTACCATGGCCACAGAAGTACCTTTCAAAAACTCACTGTTTGGGAAAGAAAGGGCTGACACAAGTATTTATCGTAGCTGAATCTTTTGTAGTATAGCTTTAACTCTGACAGACCTTGTGGTTAATTGATTTAGACCTCAAGGAAGACCTCAATTTAGACTGTGTGGTTGTTTCCTGTTTCATACAGCGTAGCCTAGAGATGAAACCTGCTTCTGTCACAGAGTCCTTAGTTTTAGTTGCTCAGCTCCTGAAAGCCAGTAAAATCTGCTGTAGAAACAGAATTTGCGAATGAGCTCACTTGGCAGAACGAACATAAAAAACCCATGCAGGTGTGCAAATGCTTGTGGCTGGTGCTGGGATGCTGCCGTATTTCTTGGCACTGAGTTAGCACACAGACATTATTTTCTGGCCTGTCCCCAAACTAAGAGCTTAGATTGTGCTGGGAGATTGGAAGTACAAGACAGGGCTTAGCATTTTTAAAGCTGCCCCCTGCTCTTCAGGCGAAGGCTCACACGCTTTTGCTGCAACAGATGGAGGGAATAGTACCAGTCCTCAAAGTGCTGATGGCACCCTGTCACTCACAGCTGTAGACAGCTACTATTCCCTGTCCTCTCCACTTTGTCTCCAGGTTGATCTCCTAACTGTATCTGGCTTCAGCAGTGACTGGGGGAGAAAGCCAGCAAGGCTGGCTGCAGGTGACCACTACTGAAGTCTGCTCTGTCAGCCTTGCCATACCCAACCTATGGCAAAGTCATGTTGTCGTGTCGTTACCCCAGTTTCCCATCTGTAAAAGAATGATAGTCCTGTCCTACTTGATGGGAGCTTTGCTAGGCTAAGCACGTTGAACTTCCAAGCCAGTGGTAACGAGGGACCTCTAATAGGTAGAGAATGGCAGCCAGAGAAAAAGCAGTGGCTTGTTTGGCTGCTAAAAACAGTCTGTGCAGTGGCATCTAGTGCACAGCAGGAAGAATTACAAATGTCCAGTGACCCTCCAGCTGAGCTGGATGTCACCAAGGAAGGACCACAAGATAACTTCTGGGGAAGTTGCGAGGCTGGGAGTCCATTTCTTCCTCTCCTTCACTGCTCTCCAGAGTGCAGCAGGGGACCACAATTTTTTTGGGAGCTAAAAGCTATGCTTTTGCTTGTAAGCACTTAGTCATTCAAATGTGGTGTTCTGACATTTTAAAAAAAAAAAAAAAAAAAAAAAAAAAAAAAGGGGGGGGGATAATATAGCTCAGGCATTTATAGAGGAGAGGGAATATTGTCTGTGTTCCTGATTGCAGGAGCTCCTGATGGGCCAGAGAAATTGTAGATGTTTTGACTGACAGGGGGTAAGTGTCCAAGTACCTAGAATCTCGATCACAGCAGCAGCATATGCTTATCTCTGTCCCTTCTTGAATTGGAATGCACTGAGTGCCAAACAGGCACACCACAGTGTTTGGCCTCAGTCTAGGCTCAAAATCCAGTGCAGTGCCACTCTCTACTCTTTTTCTCACATATGAGGAACAAAATCAGCATGTAAAACGGCAAAGGAGAGGAACTGAGCAATCCTGGGTCAGCATTCTTGACCTAGGGAAGACCAAGAAAGATGGTGATGCAAATATAAAAAATTGAGGAATCACTATTAGGACAAATGAAAGCCTGTTTCCATTTAATGTTTTGGTTCTCGCATGTTAAAGTAATCCTGATGGGTATTGTGGTGTGCTTATTTGCTTAGGGACTTTGTATGCTCATTTTCAGCAGCAAAAATGTGTGAAATATGCATACTTGTGCACACGCACACATGGGTGTATGTTACGTTGCAGTATTTTCATAGCAAGCCAAGTACAGGTCGTATCATTAATATCAAGAACTTATGTTTTTGATTTTTTTTTTGTTGGAAAATTTCTCATATGTAAAAATGTTTATCCATGTGTTCTAGATAAGCATAGAAATGTGAAAGAAAAAAGTTTACCGTAGAAGAAATATGTTTGTATCAACAGAAGGCTTAATTCTACTCTTACTAAAGTCGATAATAATCCTTCCATTGTAGTAGTCTGAGCAGGATTGACCTTAGAATGATTCCATTTCCAAATGATCTCTCATTAATGACAATGGGTCATGCAAATCCTTTTATGGAAATACTGGAAACTTTTGGATTTTGCTCTAGAGAAGTGGGAGTCAAAGTTCCCTCCTAGCAGCATGGATAATCAACCACACCCTTATTCCTTTTCCTCTCCTGTGTGTTAGCACACATGCACAGCTTGTAGGTATTGGATGAAACCTTAAAATCTCATTGATTTTGTCTCTGAAGGTCCAAGATCCTTAATCATGCAAATTAGAGCTGTCTAATATTGAAGAGGAAGGGAACAATAAGTCTGACAAATTTCAGTTTCAGTTGTCACAAAATGGTTCATTAATTCTGTTGGAATAATCCATTACATAGTTTTATTTTAGAAATTAAACATACTGAAGTTTAGGGTCAGTTAGCTGCCAGAGATCGTATCTCCCTTTTGTGCTTTTTTGGTGGGCGGGAAATAGCTGGAAGTATTGACTTTGTTCTTTAGTCTTTATGATGAGACGACTGAATATCTCTTAGCTGTCTAAATACATCTTTATCTACCAAGCCACTAAACATCTCTGGCCCTTTCACACTGTTCTTACTAACCCATTTTTCGACCACCCTGGTGTACATGGCATGTCTTCCTTTCTGACAGGAGTAAAATGATGGGACCTAAACTGAATATTGCTTTAAAACAGTTATTTCCTCGGGCTGCAATATCTAGTTAAGAATGTACTGTCTCAAGACAGAGAATGCTCTAAAGAAGATTACCCACATCTGTTTCTTCTGTCTGTGCATATCTGGATGGGCCATAGAAGAGTTTTTTTCTAAATGAAAGGGGGATCCAGTTATTTGGGGAAGTGTCTCTTCATACAGTCTGGGTAAGATGTACTTGAAGGCATGTTTTCCTTTTGGAAGCAGAGGAGAGGGTTAAATCCAGTTTATTCTGTTTCTTTGTGTTAAATAGTCATGAAAAAAAAGGATTTAACGTTAAACAATGGATTTTTTTTTCTGAAGTCTTTATAATCCCTTTGGCTACCATTAGATTGAGTTTTGCACTAGCAACACTTCACATATTTGTTTATGAAATGAAACGTTATTTGGTGATACTGGCTGCACAATTGAAATGAGTATCTGGTAGAAAAAAGTTTTAAAAGACACTATGTTTGTGAATTAAAACTTGTTTTTTTAAAGCTCTGCTTGAGATCACAAGTAAAATCCTTTAATTTCTCAGGTAGAAAAAGAAGAACTCACAGTTATCAATAGTTCTTGGACACATTGTTTTCAGAGCCTGCACTTAGAGCATGTGCAGCTGCCCATACATTACTTTTGACTGCAGTTAGCTAAGATGAGAAAACCAAGTGGTGCTGAATGCTAAATTTGTTACGTGAAGACTTCTCCTGCTGCCTCTGGGTGTAAGCACCAATTACTTCACACATTCAGCACCTCCTTTCCCTGGCTACAGCATGCACTGTACCAGCAGGGTAAAGCCAGATGGAGCAGAAGTGGAAGATTTCCACTGAGCTGTGGAAACTGTCCCTAACAGGAGAGGCCATGTGTCAGGGCAGCATAAGAGGGGTAGGAAAAGACCCCTCACTTGGGTAGTAAAAATGCAAATATCTTACATTATCTTCCCAAATGTGCGTTGCCTAATGATGTCTAGGTTTGCTTTGTAATGCCTTCTTACTTGGCTATTTTAATCTCTTTCCCTAGTCCTCTTCTTCCTTTTGTAAAGGCATTGTAGGTATTAGGGTAGATGAAATGTCTGTTTGAATAGTCCCTGAAAAAAAAGAAAAGTGCTCAGAAAGAACATTTCTCTAACTCCTATGAAATTCATCTTCTGTGTCTGGAAAATTAGGATTTGAACTAAAGAACACTGCAGACTGTGGACAGTGCCTGTCCATTTATATAATGCAATGAAAGCCCAAATCAAAGCCTACTAGAATCTGGACAGATGCTAGGTGACAGTTATGAGAAACCAGTTCATGTGGAGAACGAAATTCTCTGTTAGCATAATCTGATACTTCTCCAGTATTGTTGAATAAGTAACGCCACTTACGCTGTATGTAATTTGGTCCGTAACCAATCTGATTGTCCCCTAACTTTTGTTTATGAAAACTTGGAGGAGTCTTTAAGCATGTGAAAACAATATAAAGGTGTGGAGAGCCTGTAGTTTTGACTACAGGCTGGAGATGGACTGCAGATGGAGGCAGAGGCAGAGATCAAGAGCTGGCAGAGTAGCACTAGGTCGAGAGCTCATCTGTTCCTAGGGAGTGCTCCAATTGATATGTGTGGCTTGACGTGATTCCTGATCGCCATCAGAGCAACTTAAAGGCACCAGAAATGGAGAGTCTAGGAAAAAAATTTGCTGCAGTGTTCTCTCAGTTGGATTTCATTAAGAACAAGAGGCATCACTAGCATGAACTTAGCTGACTCATGAAATGTCACTGTGAGAGCAAACAGCACAGCAGCTCGAGTCGTCGTTTGGGTAGGACAGTAGGGCAGAGCAGAAGCACAGTTCATGGAGTCCTCCTCTTCGTTTATGCCAGCAATGCTTGTTGTTTGCCATATGGCCTTGAAAGCAGGATTTAGCTGCTCTATCACAGTGAGAAAACCAGAGTCACATGTGGTAACACAGGAGGACTTCTGCTAGTGATATGCCAGTGCCCATCATAACCACCTGATAGCTGTGTTGTCACCTATGGTTTCTTTGATTCTGTTGTTGTTTACTTGACTGATGGCACCTTCCAAAGGCAATACACCTACAAATACCATGGCTTGGAATGTGTCCGTTGACAGTCTGCTGTGATTCTCAGGACCAATATGTCCAGTTAGAACCAATTGGATGTTTCAAAGTGTTAACTTCCTATTTCATCTTTACTTTTTTGTCCTCTTGCTAGATATTGTATCCCTTCTCTTTTCTGTTAGTCAGTGACTACTAGATTTTCTACACTGCACATTGATATCCTCTCCTCTGTTGAGTACCAGTGTAGCGCAATCAGCTAACTCTAGGGTCCGTAGTTCAATGGCTCATTGGTAGGGCTGTTGTCCATCAGTGGGGATGTGCTACTGCCACAAACAGAATGGTTTGCATCCTTGCTAAAGTAGTGGGATGACATCACAACACTTCTGTAAGGCTTTTTCCTATTCTTTTCCCCCAGTTTTCCCTTTCTTTTTCTCTTTTGTTAACCCTGTTGAGGATGTTGGATGATTTGAAACAATTGTGAATGCCCTTCTTCTTTCTTTTCTATTACTAACTCTTCTTTATGTGCTGGGAGAAACCCAAATTTCTAAATAAAAGATGCCACGCATTGCATGTGTTTTGGCATGTATATACTGTCAGCTGTTACATAATATTGAAGAATGGGAAGTGATTTTTCTGGATTCAGCTGGAACAAACCTTAGTTTGCCTACAGCTGCTTAGGGTTTCCTTCAGTCTGTAGCTATTTGATTAGACTGGTTTTAGTCCATGTGCGGCAAATGAACAGTTTGGTGGTCCACATTCAAGTATATTTGGCCAACTCCTATTGTATTGGAAAAAATAAGTTTTGCTTTCTAAATTCTAATGAACATACAATATTGTGGTTTTTTTTCCCATACTGCAAAAATTATGTTTTCATAATGTTAAGTGGTAATTGTTGTTTATTTACTTTGTTTCATTAGAAGTCAGGGCCCTCCCCCATTCCTGCCTACATCTTAGCTCTCCAAAGCAGACATTCCTGCAATGTTGACTTCTGTAGCTTGCTTTGGCTGTGAGAACCTGAAAAGGAATGTCTCTTTGGTGGAGGTTTTTTTCCTTTTCTTTTATTCTGGCTAATCTGAATGCCTGAATACAGTCTGGGTCATCAACAGTATATTTTATCTTGGTGTTGACAAGTGACATCTTATGAGCTACAGTAAGATTTTCTTTGGGGGATGCAGTGAGCAAATCCAACTGCTTCGGTGAGTAGAGGAGGCTGTTGAGTTGGAAGAGCCAGAGCTACTGCAGATGAAGTAGGAGACTGCCAGATGGGAGAAGAGAGTGGGTCCCTTTTCATTGCACACCTGTATGACAACCATGGAAATAAATAGAGAGGGCTTTTTTTTTAAAGCTCTTTCTGAATGGTGGAAATGTGTATTGGTTATGAATCTCAGGACCTTGGAGAGTTTGTGCTTTAGAAATTTAATGATAGGTGTATTTAAAAGGCAATAAAACCCAATGTAATGCTAAACTGGAAGTAGGGAGGAATTTCTGAAAAATAGCTGCTTTCAAGAGAAACTGAAGCCATGGAGATGAGCCAAGGTTTTATATGAGAACAAACATGATAAAATTTAGGTCTGAGAAGACTTAGTGACTGTGCTTTCCTGATGTTGTTTTTGCACTTAGAAAATAAATGGCCAGTGACAAGTGCCTGCTCTCTGAGGTTACTTGGGCAGTGATGTGTTTTAGGGTTTGTTAATGACTGTGCTCTGCAAATGAGAGCAGATTATGGACTGAGACCAATATCTGCTCTCCCACAAATAGCAGAGGTCAGGACATGGACCCCTCCTTCCCACTTCTTCCCTTTCTTAAGCAAAACCACGCTGGGCTTGCTGTCACTATGAGTTGGCCAAAATGAAGTTTTCTCACCTGATTTCCTTTTCCTAATGTTGTGTTATTGCGTGGAGACCCACCAGAGGCGAGTATGCTCCTTCCTGTTCCTCCACAGAGAAACCTGCCTGCCTCATGCCTGTCTATGGGGAGCCCTGGTACACCGGGGCTGCAGCCAGACCCTCTCCCTCCCAAGCTGTACTGCCGCGTAGCAATAGTCCACAGAAATGGCAGAACATGAGTGCCTGTGGAGTTCCCGTTCAGCACTGACATGCCTCCCACCATCTTTAGTTTGCCACTGCTCAAAGTAGATTCAAGCCCAGCCACCCTTCTTTACGCAGTTGAAAATAGGCATGAGTAAACTGGTCCAAGAGCTGTGAGCCAGGATGCTGTGCCCATAGCATAGGAGCATAGGAGGTTCTGTTTAAACACAAGGAAACACTTTTTCACAGTGAGGGTAACAGAGCACTGGAACAGGCTACCCAGAGAGGTTATGGAGTCTCCTTCCCTGGAGACATTCAAAATCCCCCTGGATGCGTTCCTGCGGGATCTACTCTATGTTCCTTCTCTGGCAGGGGGGGTTGGACTCGATGATCTTCCGAGGTCCCTTCTGGCCTCTAATATTCTGTGTGATTCTGTGATTCTGTGATTGTCTAGTGCTGAAGCTGCAACGCCACTGTTAAGGGCAATGTGAGAAGACTGGGGTGAAACTCCTAAGGAAAGAGTAACTGCAGCACTGTGTCCTATGAGGCTCTTTACTTCTCGTCTTTAATGCTTTAGCTGAAATACTTGGTTGGAGTTAAAACGTGGTTAATGTTAGTTGTGGATGCCTCCAATCTCATCTGCCCAATTTGAGGCTTTCTAGCAGGCTTCTGAACAATTTCTGAAAGGCTAAGCTGGGTATGACTGAAAAGCAGGCTACCCCATCACCTGTTCCAAAAACATTGACCTAGTCACCTCTACCCATTGTGAAGGTATGTGATGCAAACCTCCCAGTCTCCTTAATGTTTTCAATGTCTGGTAGATTCCTTTTTCTTAATAATAGCACAGGAAATTCAAACAGTATCTCTAGACAATTGCTGCACTGCTCGGATGGTTAAAAATTAATATCTTATCCTGCCATTTATGGTCTGAGACTGATAACCACAGGTATACTTCTGCCATGTCTTATTGCTTATTTGTACTAGTTATGAATCAGCCAAAAGAAGCAGCAGAATGGATGTCAAATTAATTCTTGATTTAGATAGATAAAGAGCTAGAGAAAAGAATAAGGTTGATGCTCAACTTCTAAAGCAGACTGGCCACTCACAAACAAAATAAAGGGCAGAAACTTCAAAATGACAATTCAGAAGTGAGTTAAATGAGACTACTATCAACTGCTGTCAGAATACTAGATTTGTAATGTTAAATCATAATTTTTACCTATCAAGTATATTTTTTAAAGTATCTTTTTTTTCATAGGTAAGTATAGTGATCTGGGTGTACAAATAGGATTTACTGTGTAATACCAGCTACCCAAGACAAAATTTAAGATCTCTTGCTACTCAGCTCTTCTGGTATGTTATTCTTCCATATCATCACTTAAGTCTGCATTTCCAAGATTTATTAACAGGAGAAAGGAGAAAACACATTGTTTCGGAGAATGGATAATAGAAATCACAGAATGCCAGGGCTTGGAAGGGACGTTGAAAGGTCATCTAGTCCAACCCCCCTGCCAGAGCAGGATCACCTAGATTAGGTAACACAGGAAACGCAGTTCCATTTTCTTAAATATGTCAGGTTGAGACATGGATTTAGAAAGACCAAAAAAGATTTATTTTTGCTAAGAACAGTGCAGTACATTCAATGACACCTGCAAAGAGGAAGAGTTGTAATGATCACACTAAAAAGAATCTCAGATGTGGCTTGGAAATCCCACAGCCCCACGTATTACTGAAATTTTAAGGGACCCAAAGAAATACCCTAATCTCCTATCACTCTGTAAGTTCTTTGTTGTAGTTTTCCCTATGTGTGCCTGCATCATGCCACAGCCTCAAAGTGACACAGTGGAAGATTGTGTTCAGGATCCTACTCCAGCCTGTCACATCACAGATGCATGCTCTGACCTTTTACTTTTCAAACAGCAGGTGTGCAACTAGTAAATTAGGGATTACCTAAATGCAGAACTCAGCTTGCTTAGAGAGCTTTGAAGATGAACAAGGAGGTGGGTGGCCAACTTCATGTGAGCTAAGTGGAAACTGGATTAGGACTTGAGTAGTTTGAATTAGACCATTCAGTTTTGACTCATCCTGCTTCTTAGGAATACAAATATCATTTCTTAGACCTGACCTAGAAGCCCTACAGTATCCTTACTGCATACACTATTACCTTAAACTTTCTGACCCAAAAGATTTCTCCCAAGACCCTCAGCTGCCCTGACTGCCTTGCTGAGGGAGTTACTCCTCCTTTGTTAGTGCCCAGGGCAGAGCTAATGAGCAACATCTGCCCCACCTTGACAGCAGAGCCTCTGTGGCGTCATGCAAATTTTCAACTCTTGCTAACAGGACAAGTCACTAGGGAAGCTGTGTTCTTACAGAAGAAAAAAATCTCTGATTTTATTCAAGCCTTTCCATTTTAAACAGGAATGGATGACACCAGAGACCTTCTTAACAAATACGGGATTTGACACAGACTTTATTTCTTTCAAATAAAATGACAACTGCAGGAAACGTACACTTGCTGAGGTCCAGAGCCACCTGCGAGTCCTTCAGAGTGCACACACGTTTGTGGTGCGTGAAAGAAGTATCATTATGTTCATCTTTTCTGTGCTCAGCGTATAAATGATGCCTCTCAAGGCCAATTACTATGTCAACAAAAGTAAGAAAGTATAATTTTCAAGTTGGTTGAAGCTGAGATAATGTACCTAATGGAGTGGGTCACTTACACGTGATGCCTAAAAACCTGGCTTACCATTTTACTGTTTATAAAATGTGAAAAAAGTGCCAGCTTTTTAGAAGCCGTGCTAGCTGCCAGTGTGAGCGCACCCTTGCTGTCCATTGAAATCCATGCCTGAACTGCTCTGTGGGTCTCCTAGAGAAAAGCAACACTTTTTCAATGTGTGAACTACACATAAAATGTATCACAATAATTTACTTCAGAGTAAGAAATTAGTAGCTTTCTCTTTTCTACAAGTAGTTATAATTTTTTTTTAATGAAATTTTCAAACCATAATTTGGTCTATTGGCATATTTCAGCTAAGAGTTATTTTTTTCTTCTGTATTTAGTTGTATGTTTTTTTTTTCTTTTCTGGTCACAGAATGAATAGATTCATGTTGGTCTTTTTAATAATGAGATTTGGATTGCAAAACATGGAAAAATAAATTTATATATAGTATAGATATATACATATATAAATACACACACATATCTGTTATATTTGATATCAAGTAGAGAGACATGACCAAACAAATCTGGAGATTGTAAAAGATTGTGAAAAACCTCCACAACAACATTACCAGAGAGATAACATTAGCATAAGGGAGAGAACTTGATAAATAATGGTCAAAGAAGCAAAACTGAATTTTATGGAGAGCGCATCCAAATATTTGTTCATGTCTCCAGGGCTTTGAGTACCGAACTTCAAAGCAGCCAAGCTGGCAGTAACTGATAGTGGAGAGAAGGCAGTTAAGCTGAGGGGTAAAAAGGTGGAAAAAAGTAGGGAACCGGTGGTGGTTTGGCTGACAAAAGCCCAGGGATGTTTATGTGATCTTCTCAAAACAGTGTCTCTCTCCAACATAGGGCAGGATTGTAGGAATATGGAAGCACTGACAGCCAAGTTTATTAGTAAACTCTTTAGTGATCACTCATCAAATACACGTGGGTTTTGGAAATTATTTCAAAGCATGTAGTCTGATATTGGTAGATTATCAAAGGAGAGTCACTGTGTGCAGTAAGACTCAAAAGAAAATCTTCATCCTGCAGACTTCATTCCTCGTCTGGGAGGGCAGAGCATATGACAGGAGTAACCATTCAGGGACTGTGTGCATCTTTCTGTGGGGATGGTTTAACATGTTTCTTTCATCCTGAACTACTGAACAAATAAAACTACATGTAGGAAAACCAACCTCCCACATAAAGGCAATGAACCATGAAGAGAAACCCTATTCCTTCAAATTTATTGAGGCTCAAATGTAGATATCTTTCTTCATGTCAGATAATGCCTTTCTATTCTCCCTGAGCAGTCATGATAGAATGAATGTTTCCAAATGGAAGTTACAGTGCCAAGCACGGCAACGCTGTCAGTAACCTGATTGAATCTGGCTCTCATACATTTAAATATAACATGGTTTGGAAGCACATACTTCATTTAAAAAAACCAAAACATTTCTTTTGAGATAAATGTGAGGTTAAACTAACCATCAATGATAGAAAAGATTCCACAGATTTTTTTCATTTCTCTCCTTTTTGTATTTCACATTATTCACTGTTTTCTACATTTCCTTTTCATTTTTAAGTGTACGCATATGAATGTAAAATGAATTGCTGTATAGTGTTTTGCTGTATGAGTATTTTAAGAACTTAAAAAATAGATATGCTACTGTACCCTGCTGCATTTTCTGAGCTGTCTCTAACACTTCTGGGAATTCATCTTGCACTTCTGTAAAAGAGATTTACTGTTCCCACCAGGACCTCTGAGGAAAAGAGTGATCACATTTTAAAGCAGGTTCTTCACACAGTGAATAAAGCCCTTAGGAATTCCACAGCCAATAAAAGGATCTTCTACTTCCCTTTTGCAATGCCAGACAGTGACACTGTATTTGGTGTCACATCCAAGGCAAAATTATGCTGCGGTGGTGTATTATAATAAAATAATTGAGTTTGTCAAGTCTATTTTGTAAGTGCAATTTTCCCCCAGTTTCCTCATTTGTTTTTCTCTCCTGTATATAGAAACTGAAATACAACAATATTGGAGCATAAACCGTTATTGTTTGGTGGGTATCAAGATAACTCACATGAAGCAAAGATTAAAATAGCCTGACAGCTTTGCTCCTGCTCTCTGGTTATGCTATACATGCTAGCATTAAAGATTCGGTAAAGGGAGAACAGCCATTAAAGATTTGTTGGTATGCATAAATAGAGGTGCCTTGGTGCCACCTTTGGAGGAGTTACACCAGCTCCTACTCTGCAGCTGAAGATATCACAGGGGCTGAGGCAGACAGGAACATCCTGTCCCACATTGCAGCCTTGCTAGCTGCATTCCCCTACGGTTCCCATTGTGCGTAGCCAGACGTCTTCTCTCCTATCCACTTTTGTAGTGCTCCCCAGTGAGGTACAATAGCTGCAAGGTATCACATTAGAGATGGTTAATGTGAATGGATTTTAATAGGGTGAAGCGATTAACCTACGTATGATTCCATCTGCTGTTACTGAAAGTATTTTATGGTCTAGTGGATTAAAAAATGTTATACTTGCAAACTGGGAATTCATGTGGGCCTTGGTAATAGAGTGATCTGGCAGTTAAAAAAAAAAAAAAAAAAAGAGAAGATATCTGTGTTCTGGTTGAATGCTACAAGGGATGGGGAGACCAGGAACTTCATGGGGTGTGTGGGGTTGTCAGTGAAACAGAACCTGCGCTGCAGCTCAACCAGACTTTTGGTACAGTGAAGGTAACTCAGAAAAGATCCAAACAAAAAACTACGTGATATTAAAGGAAGAGATATGATGAATTCAATCCATTCAGTTTGATTTTTTGCCTAGACTGAAAAACTGCAGAAATTCATGGTCTAAATGTAGCAGATGTTACTAAAATCCTCTGGGAGCTTGCAATAGCATTCAAAGGGGGAAAGAAAAAGAAAGAAGAATTTTTCTTAATTCACTATTGTATCTGCTATATGCTGGAAGGGAAAGGCCACAGAGAGATGTTATCTAGCTACGAGACATCTATAAGTAGAGACCTAGAGAGAAGGGACTAAATGGTGGGGAAATCTTTGGTCTAGCAAGGGTGGACAGGATCTAAGACCAGGTGATCAAGGTAAATGCAAACTAGATCTTGGACACATCTTTTGAATAGTGAAAACAATCAGATACTAATACGGTTTATGGTGGTTGTAGGTTTACTATCACTGGAAATTTAAAAGCCAAGACTGGACTTTTTTTTCCTTCTAAATGAAACCTGTTTATGTACACAATATTGTATTTTACACAGTATTATGTGCTCGGTACAGATACATCTATTCAGCTCTTGCTGGAACCTTTGTATTTCTTTTTAGGAATCTTGTATACTTCAAAAATGAGTCACTTTTTCTAATTACTTGTAATTAATACTTCTGGAGAATGAATGGCATGTCTGATTATTTTTTTGTTTCTTTGCTTGCTTCTTTTTCCAGAAATGTTTAGGAGACATGTAATGCATTCATTAGCAAGAAGTTAACATTCATTTAACGTAATTACCATCCTTTATCTTAAGTGGAAAGATTGGCTTTTCAGACCAGAAAGCTGTGCTTTGATGAGCAGATCACACTATGGAAAAACTGACTTTGGTGAGGCAAGAGAAGGATGCTGAGAATTGCCTGAGGAGGGGGACAGCAAAGCTTAGCATCAACCAGAGAGAAAATAGGGCAGGGGGAACACTATATGCAAATACTTCCTTCTCTTAAACATTAAAATGTCAAAGGAGAATTCATCCAGTAAAATTATTGCCTTTCACCAAGGGCAGAAGGAAAATTCATGGTTTTGCTCACTGAACTATTGCTGTGTTCAACACCAGGAGCTCTCGTTGCTCCCCAAAAGGCTTTATGGCTGCATAGGATTCACATTGTATAAGGAGCATTTAGGGTTCATTTGTTAACTCTCCCAAATTGCCAACTGGCAATTTCCTCACAAGCTTGTTCACTTTTTCTAAGGTGGACTAGAGCATCCATTTGAAAAGCTGACCGTAATCAGAAAGCCTAGGCACCATTCAAATCTCTAAAAGTCCAACTGGGTGATAGACTTTGTACACGCAGGTGAGTTTTACTCACTGCTGCTGGTAATTCATCCAGGACATGGTTAATCAGTTGTCCTTTGCAATATGCCTGGTAAGTCACTTCATGTTTGCTTTTAGAGATAGACTCAATGTCAAGAGGTTAAAGGTAGAAATATATTGCTTGTCTTTAGAAAACTCGGGTCATGGCTCCCTTCACAATGATGCTCGTGAAGTGGAAGATGAAGTTCCTGGATTGAAAAAGGGGTTGAGGCAGATAACCCAACAGGACAGGGATCTGTCCATTTGAGCTTCATCCTTCCCTAGTGCTGGAGATTTTTACTGAAAGCACGGAGTCCCCATTTCATCACATCCATTTTATTACCGTTCCATAATGTTTGTTGCCTTCGTTTTCACACCTTTTCCTAGAGTAAATAAAGATTTTACATTTGTTAAAGTTGCCCTACAAGCATATCTCTTATCATTATCTTTGTTCAGCTCAGGACTGACTGAAGAAGCATGCTCATTACAAATGGAGAACAAAATGTAGCCGGAAGTAATGGCTGAGGAAGGCCTATCAACCCAGGCTGCACTGACAAATTTGTTTCATGTCTATCTAGCCTTTCAAAAAGCTGGGAGTCTTGAGAGGGGAAATTGGCTTCCTGGAACTGCTGAGATCAGGAACAGAAATAATTCTAATTACATTCTAAATGATAGCATTATAAAGCTTGCATGGGTGCCCTTTGGTTCATTTCCTTGATATTTTTTTTCACCATTTACTGCTAGCCTTGTATAGCCTTGTAGCGGGCACAGTTCTTTAAAAAAAAAAAAAAAAAAGTGAGAATAAAGAAGCTTTTTTCTTTTCTCTTTCCATCAGCTAAACTTCCCATAGAAGCCAAACAACATCCTCTTTATCAAGATTATGGGTTTCCACAGCTTGGTGTACTATTTCTTTCCTTTAGTGCATGCCAACAAGCTGAACTAAGAGTGATGAAAGTAGAGAATAAGGCATGTATAGGGCCATACTCTGCTTACATCAAGAGCATTTATTTGCATGAGTAAGGCAAATGGGATATAACTTGCAGTTTGAATTATGAACAACGCATACCTGTGTTTCAAAAGGTGACACATCTGTAATATTCTGCCTTCCACTTGAAGAAATTGGGAGTGCAGTGCTTAGACCAAGCTGTTGTAGAAATACAGGCTGATAGTCCTGTGCATTATTCATACCAAATATATACTGCTGAATCATGACAGGGTTTGTATGTAAAAGGCCACTGTGAAACCAAGAGCTTTCTGCTAACAGCCTGAGTGGTTTTTAATTCTGAGTTGTATAGGAGGATATGGCAAGCAGCTTCCTACGACATCAAACACTAGTTTTTTCTAGTACATTCAATCACTCAAGCTTCAACACGAAAAGCAGCAATAGGGCAAGTTGTGGCTTTGCCGGGTTNAGCAATAGGGCAAGTTGTGGCTTGGCAGGTTTGGATTGGATATTAGAAAATGCTTCTTTGCCAGGAGGGTACTATATTAGCAGAACAGTTTATCCAAAGAAGTTATGAGTTAGCCATCCATGGAGGTTTTTAAGTCTAAGATAGGGAAAGACAAGGCTGATCTGATCTGCTGGTTGTGATAGTCCGGTTGTGAGCAGGATGGTGGACTAGATGACCTCAAGAGATCCTTTTCAATCAGCATTTCTATGATTCTATGACTTTCTCAGTAAAAATATTTAACTGTGCTCTTGTTTTCACTACACACTCTTTCTCAAAGATCAAATTATAAACTGTAATTTTTATAGGAAAAATAAACCAGAATCAACATACATTTTTGTTTGATAAAGTGCCAGCCTCTTTAATAGTTAGGGTAAGGTTTATTCCCTTGGATCAGTAAAGAACAATAAAACTGTTATTTTAGTGAAGCAATGGAGAGAATGATTTTAACTTGAATGCAGTTGTTACAGTGAAATTCAAAAGGCAACGTGGGCCATAATAAGGAGCTAAAAACTTGTGGTTCAATAGTCAGTATTGATTTCTCTCATTGATTTCAGGGAAACCAAGATTTCATTCTCTGTCATGAAGAGCCTCACAAGGACTTTCCAGCAATTAATTTCCTTCTAAGTCCTTCTCTGATGGCTCAAACAGTATTCTTAAATTAATTATGCTGGTTCTTTGTGCAAAGATGATTTTTTTTTTCCATTTGTAATAGATTTAAAGAACTATAGACTTCTTGCATGTTCAGATGCAAAACTTCTGATTTGCTAAAAGAAAATTATTCTTTTGTTACCAGGACAGATCAATTAGACTTGTGTAACGCTAATAAGAATTCTCACAGTTATAACATGCTTTACTCGCTGTGGGTAATTATTAAAAAGTATTATTGTTCCACATCTTGAAAAAATTCAAAGTCTGAACTGTAGAAACAGAGTCACCACTGATCAGCATAGCGAAGTATTCATTCCTATGCAAATTTCGTTTTGGAAAATAATAATATTCAATCTATATAGTGAAACTAAATTTTATTTGAACTACAATATTCTAGGGGTTGAAAGTTTTCTGGTATTTAATGGAGCTGAGAAATGCCACCGGTCTTGCATTACTTGCATTTGAATGGATTTCTCAGATTGAGTGCCAACATTCTCTAGATTTTGCCCTAGTCTTCTTTGAGTACCTCTTTTGAGTATTTCTGAAATTTTTCATAGCATTTCTTAAAAGAACACCCAAACTATTCTACCTTCCAGTCAGTCATGCTTTCGTTACTACATTAAAAAAATCAACAAAGAGACTTAAAAGGTATTACTAATGAAAGAAAAGGAAAGCAGATAGGAATTCATGTGCAGCAAAAGCTGAGGACTGTAGACAGCATGGGAGGGGAACAGAAAGCAGGAGGACAAGTGATTTAGATTTGCTTGGGGGTTATTCTCGGTCTTTTCCTGCAGCAAAATGGGGAGTTGTTTGCTCATTTTGTTTCAAGAGAGAAATGAGGTAAGTAGAAGAATTTTGAGAAAAATCCTGGTAGTGTATTGTATGCAATGACGAAATATTTTGTTTTCCAGCAGTAGTTAAGGAAGTTGTAAAACCAAAGTTGGATACTTGTAAATGAGCAAGTTAATGCAGTCTACATTCAGAGGAGCAGTCTGCGCTGCTAATGCTGGTTTGCACTGGGTAGGTTCCAGAGAACAGGAAATAAGCTAGTGTTGTACTGGCTTGTTGAAGGCCAAACAGGTGATCCAAATATTCATTGTCCTGTCACCTTGCAATTGATCTGAAATTGCATTGGATCTCGGATCTGATTAATCAAATATTAAGGAAAGTTTAAAATAGTTAGTTTTACTCAGTGTGGATTTACAGTTAATACCTTTTGTCAAAACAGTTTTGACAGTTTTGTGCTGTTTTTGAGAGGGTTGCTAGTTTAGGGACAGTCTTGAAGTTGTGGATTTCAACTCTTCACATTCTGTTCAACTTGGTATTACAAAACATTTTGATTAATGAAGTAGAGTGATCCAAAATCAACATTGTACACACATTAAATGTTTTAAAAACTGGCTTATTGGCAATTTCTAAATCTAAACGTGTTTCTTGAACAAACAAGATGTTGAATTGCATGCTATTCTACATTATTATCAGTGGATGTGGAAGAAATGAGTAAATCATTCCACATAAAATTTCTGATGCAAAGTTAGAAGGAGTGATAATAATTAAAAGAATGGTTGCTATACAGAGTGGTCTGCACTGATTGCTGTGGATAAACTTCAAGAAAGCAGCAGGAGTTCGTATGAGGTCAAGTAAAAGGACTATATGTAAGACTAAATACTGTAGGCCATGCTGATGGGGTTGTTGGCTCTATGCTAGGAAGCAGTAACAGAAGGATTTGAAGCATCGCATGTGGAATTAGTGGAGTATGACTTCCTCTATGAGTGTGTGGTGCAAAAGGGGTAATGAGATTTCTTGATATGTGAACAAAGGAATATTGAAGAGGGAGACTATATTAGCACGCTTCTTGGTTACAGTGTGACTGGGTTTGGGACACTGTGTCCCATTCTATTGTTCAAGATTGGAGAATATTGGTAAACTAGAGAAGTTTACGAGAGGAGCCACAAGAGCACTAAAAGGAAGAATGCTGTTTAGAGAAAGGCTGATGAAAAATGGCCTGTTCAATTAAAGAAAAATAGGACTAGAGGGTAACTTGGTAGAATATTTTATATGTTAAGCAAAAATTGATAATAGAGCATCAAGAAGCCATGATATAGTAGTTTATGCTAGAAAAATTCCTTTTATAAATAATAGGCACAAGGTTTTAATACGACTTGTCAAGTCTCTCCATTGCTGGAGATACTTAGGACAATATAGAATGCCTTTATAAAATATGTATTCTGTTTGAAACAGGAATTAATTCTAAAAAGTCGCATGGCCTGTGTTATGCTGGAGGTCAAACTAAATGGTTTTGAGGGTCCCTGTTGACATTTTAGCTTATTGCATCTGTGTTCTTTTGTTGGAGTTTACACACAGTTCAAACTAGTCAAATGCAAAACAAAAATAAAATAAAAAAAAATGTACCTGTAGTAATTGTTTGGAAAAAAAAAAAGTGAAAAAGTAATCTGCGGTAGCTTCCTAACCAGAGGCAGCTTAGCTAGGATGCTAGGTCACACTGAGCACAACTGGTTAAAGTCAGCCAGCTGCTGATCCCCCACAAAGTTCTTCTCAGAAACTGATTTGCCTTCAATGTATTTTGAGCTCTGTTTTCCAATTTTTCAGCTAAACTTGAAGTTTATAGCTAGATTTTTTCTTTTTCCTTTCTTAACTTGTTTTCGTGTAATAGATAGCTGACAAAAAACATAATGTAACCTGGTGGTAAAAATTTGAAACTACAAAAATTCACACTAGAAATAAGGTTCAGGTAAGCATTTCTTCAAACAACTTAATGAAGAATTTGATGGGTTTCCATGCACTGCAGTCAAACAAAACTAGATGTCTTTGAAAGAGGCTTTTGTGCATAATGTGATGATCCTGGAGTTGCTCCACAGAGTGTTTTGATCTGTGTTATACTCAGGGTTAGATTGCATGAGTGGATTGCTTCCATTTTAATTCTAGTATCATGGCATGAAAAGTATCAAGTTGTGTATTTTCTAAATATCCTGTACTTCTCAGGTTAGCTGTTTGCTGTGAAGCTGCCTGAATGCTAGAATTGGGGTCAAAAGAATTTGGTCAGAAAAAAATAAGGAATTTAAATAGCAAATATTAGTCTTCTTAAGGAAGAGACAGATAGGAATTATGAAAAAATTATTAAGAATAATTTGAAGGTTGTATTCTATCTTGCTTACTTTGTGATGATTTACTCTTCTCAAAAGTTATTTTAGAATTAAATATTACATTGAACATTGAAAGTTCTGAGATAGTATGTGCAGAAAGAGAGTTTGAGAGTACTTACTAGCAGGTAGTGAAAACCTACTGAGATGTGAAAATATGGAAATGTTACTTCTTGTTATTAGGTGTGGAGTTAGCTAATGTAAAAAGAAGTTTCTTCTCTGAGAGTTTCTTTTCAAATTGTGAACCTTGAATACTTTGGATGTGAAATTACGCCTGATCCTTGCTTGCTTGATAATGAAACAAAACCCAGCACTTACCATGGCAATCTGCTTTGCCATTTTCTCCAAGGAATTCTCAATGACCAGAAAAACGTTTGGCTGCTGAGACTTCCAAGCCTGACTCAGATTTCACTTTAAAGAATCATGTTTTCTCTGTGTCCTTGTTTCCATTAGTCAAAGAAACAGAGACATAGCACCAGGTTCACTTCTAGTGAGACTGGACATGCCATCATTTAATTTTGTCGATGTAACTTTCTGCTATGAGTTACATACTGACCCCAATAACTGTATATTCGTAAGAAAAAAATTACCTATAAAGCCCTATGTCTATTGTCTCCAGAACAAGTTCGCCAACATAGAGGTATGCTTTGAAAGCACACTTTCTGAACTGTATTCAATTCCTGGACTGAAACGCCAGGAGGAAGGTGGAAGAGATTAAAGGAATGGACCAAATAGGAGTCTTGAGCTGAACAGACATAATTTTTAAATGCTTGATGAGTTTCATCCAGTTTCTTTAGAACTAGTTCTTCAGTCAGGAGCAGGGGGAATGGGATTGTGAAAGTCAGCCTAAGCTGTGTCAGCGAAACCTTAGAAGAAGGAAAACACAAAGCTTCAGGAAACTGAAAATCAATATAGCCAGGCAATGAAAGCATTTTTTATTACAAAGAACCAAAAGCGATCACACAACAAAAGGTTCACTGAAAATGGACACAACAAAAGTTTAAGGCTTTAGCTGTTCCAAAATAAAAAAATTGTGAAAAATAAACCACAGTTACAATAAGACAATATAATGAGCTTTTCTTTGAGGGATGAGAACATCTTGCTCACAAGGAGTTAAGAGGGATGGAACTACCAACGCTGGTGGGCACCTTCCACTGGATTTTCTTGTGAAAATGGTATTTTTATATTGCCTGTCAGTTCCTATTCTGTTTCCTACATAATGGAAGGCTATCTGATAGATACTGGTTTAATACATGAGATTTTATGACCTGAACAGATGGAATAGTCGTTACTGGGCAGTAAATTGAGGCAGAGAGACCTGAAGATATTCATGCTTGGCCTGTAGTAGAACAGGAAATAGACTTTAGGGGAAAAAATCCCATAGTTAAAGATGTCTGCTTGTTTTTCGTGATCCCGACTGCATGAGTAAGAGCTTTGGACCAAGTATCATAATTTACATCCTGCTTCTACTTTCTGGTCTTGCAAAAATAATCAGACATAGTAGAAAACATGCTCAGCAGATCATCAGAAGCTGCAGGGTTGCTTTTTTTTTTATAACTGCTTTGATGCTGCTTTGATATAAGCTCAGCAGGCAACATGGCCTCAGCATGGTTACTGCACCACCTTCCAAGTTCCTATTGTCGGGTACAGGGAGAGGGAAGGCAGAAGTGTCTTAAGGTGAGACTTCTTTGCTTCTGTTGTTGTGTGAGGCTTGCTGCTGTTCCCTCACATCCATCTGTAACAAGATCTCCTCCATTCTTTTGGTAGGTTGACCTTGGTGGGCTGCTAGATGCCCACCAAGCTACTCTCTCACTCCCCCTCTTCAGCAGAACAGGGGGAGAAAGTAAGATGAAAAGTAGTTTATCCCAGCTAGTGTGATCACCAAGGATCTTGTAGACAGGTTATTCTCATCTAAGCAATTTCTTCCCCTTCTTACCACAGTGCTAATTCCCAGCCATCATCAATTCCAAACACTCCTTCTGAAATACAGAAGTGCACCTCCACAGCTGGGTAGTCCAAGAGTGCCCTAAGCATTCATTAGGCTAACCCAAAGCTTAAGCAAGTAATTAAGCAAACATCGAGCAAGCAATTAAGCAAAAATTAAGCAAGCAATTACTTTGCTATTTCATATTGATTTAATCTCTCCCTCTTCTCAATCAGCAGCCCCTCAGCATCCCAGACAGTCCCATCTCTATGTTTGGTCATGAATTATTTTATACAGATGTTGTGCAGATGAATTCTTGTTTATTATTGTGGAAATCTCATGGTCTTCATTTGCTCAGGACATTATATGTACAGGATTGTAAAAACATTGACCTTTGTGTAATATTTGTGCGGAAATGAATATTACTGTTGTTATTTCTTCCTTCTCAAAGTCTTGTTTGAGGAAAGAAATGGATTTTAGACTCCCAGAAGCAGTTTGTTTCACAGTATCAATCAAATTTTTAATTCTGATCTCTGACTATGAAAAAAATGTTGTCCATTCTGCCCTTTCTTGGTCTGAAATACTCTTCTTCAGGGGTAGTTTCTGAACCCACAGCTCTTGAACTGTTTTAAACTGGAAGAGGATAAATTGATTATATAATGAGTCTTCCTAATCTCTAATTTCCATAGTTTGATGAATTTCAGTATAGCGTGTTTCATTAATATTATATAAGAAAATGATTTGCAGGCAAATTAAGTGGTTGACACAGGTACTAAATAATAAAAGCGTATCAATTAAATTCAAGCACACAATTAATTACAAGATTAATCTCTCTCATCTGGTCCCATGATATCTCTCAAGTATGCCTGCATATACATAATTGTGTTAGTTGAGCGTGGAAATATTTATACGTACACCTTATTATGATACTGATGATAGTCACTACCTCAGGTAGTTGCACAGTACACACAACAGAAGTGTGATACTTCCCAACAGCGTAAATCAAATACTAGTGAAAAATAGTATCTGGTTCTCAGATTGCTTTCATGTTTGAAGGGCCATATACTACCTACCTTTGCCTAGAAAGAAGCATGCAGCAAGGAAGCTGTTAACAGTAATGTGGCATGATGTGATGGCCATTGATACCAAAACTTTCTCATTGACTATCACTGTTTTGTTCAGATAATTTCCCCTGTGAAGCCCTCTGACGTTGGTCCACTCTCCCCTGGTTGAGAAGGATCTGCTTAGAGATCATTTAGGCAAGCTGGACACCTGCAAATTCATGGGCCCCGATGGGATCCACCCACAAGTTCTGAGTGAGCTGGCCACTCTCCACCACCTTTGAAAGGTCATGGAGAACTGGAGAGGTGCCTGAGGACTGGAGGAAAGCCAGTGTCACTCCAGTTTTCAAAAAGGGCAAGGAGGACGCCTTTCAAAAAGGCCAGTCAGCCTTACCTGCATCCCTGAAAAGATGATGGAACAGCTCATTCTGGATGTCATTTTTAAGCATGTGGAAGAGAAGAAGTTTATCAGGAGTGGTCATCATGGATTCACCAAGGGAAAATCATGCATGACCAATCTGATATCCAACTATGATGGCATGACTGGCTGGGTAGATGAGAGGACAGCAGTGGATGTTGTCACCTTGACTTCAGCAAGGCTTTTGACACTGTTTCCCGTAGGTAAGCCACCATAGGAAAGCCACTATAGGAAGTGTGGGTTAGATGAGTGGACAGGCAAGAGGATTGACAACTGTCTGAGTGGCAGAGCTGAGGGGTGATCAGTGCCACAGAATCTAGTTGGAGGCCTGTAGCTAGTGGTGTTCCCCAGGGGTCAGTACTGGGCCCAGTCTTGTTCAACATATTCATCAATGACCTGGAAGAAGGGACAGAGTAGACCCTCAGCAAGTTTGCTATTAATACAAAACTGGGAGGAGTAGTTGAAACACCAGGAGGTTCTGTTGCCATTCAGTGAGATCCGAACAGGCTGGAGAGTTGGGTGGAGGGGAACCTAATGAAGTTCAACAAGGGCAAGTGTAGGGTCCTGCATCTGGGGAGGAATAACCGCATGCACCAGTGCAGCTTAGGGACTGACCTGCTGGAAAGCAGCTCTGCAGAGAAGTACCTGGGAGTCCTGGTGGAAAACAGGTTAACTGTGAGCTAACAATGTGCTCTTATGGTCGAGAAGGCCAATGGTATATTGGGGTGCATGAAGAAGAGTATGGCAAGCAGGTCAAGGGAGGTTCTCCTCCCCCTCTACTTTGCCCTAGAGAGGCCACATTTATAGGCCTGTTCTGTCAAGTTCTGGGCTCCACAGTTCAAGAGACATAGGGAACTACTGGAGAGAGTCCAACAGAGGGCTACGAGGATGATTAGGGGACTGGAGCATGTCTGTTACACGGAAAGGGTGAGAAACCTGGAACTATTTAGCCTGAAGAAGAGAAGACTAAGAGGAGACCTTATCAATGCTTATAAAGATCCAGAGGGCCAGTCTCTTTTCAGTGGTGCCCAGCGACAGGACAAGGGGCAACAAACTGGAACACATGAAGTTCTGTCTGAACATAAAGAAAAACTTTTTACTTTGTGGATGACAGAGCACTGGAACAGGCTGCCCAGAGAAGTTGTGGAATCTCCTTCACTGAAGACTTTCAAAACTTGCCTGGACACGATCCTGTGCAACCTATTCTGGGTGACGCTGCTTTAGCAATGGGTTTGGATCTCCCGAGGTTCCCTTCAACCTCTACCATTCTGTGCTTCTATGATCGGACTTAGGAAGCAATAGGAAAATAGTCACAATGGAAAAAAATCATCCTCCTTAATTTCTTATAAAGCTAACCGTTTGAAGGGCCGTTGTCATGCCAGTTTGGTTTTTCTGGGTAAAGATGTTTTGGCAGCTGCAAAGAGTCTTCTGTGATGTCCTTTCTATCTGTCTTCCCAAGAAAAGAAATCTTCTTTATAAATAACTGAATCTGAAAAAAACAGAATGACATCTCATTGAGTATATCATGTTTGTTATATTTCACTAGTTTAACCAACTTTTCAGTTTTGTTCTGGATTTCCCTGCTACTGCTTGGGTGGACCACTGGGATTTTTTGACCTACAGCCAAATTTGCATGAGGGCTGAGTGCAGTGGCCTTAGGAAAGTACACTCTGAAGTCACAAGAAGCCCCATCTCAGGCTCTGGTCTTCGGCAGTGGGAGCTCCCAGATCAGCTACACTTGCTTAGCTCAGATATAAACATGAATCCATATGTTCAAACTGGGCTTTATGAACAAAAGCATTTGACTTCTACAGACTAATTTAATTACAACTGAGTTAGATTTAGTTTAATCCGTAAGTAAACTAAGGAAGGAAATGAAAAGCTAATTTATTTTTTTACATCTATGAAGTATTTAGGTGCTTTACAGCCTCATATGGCCCTTGTCAAATAATCCCTTCCACACTTAAATTAATCAGTGCATGTTGCTCAAAAGCAATATGTAAGGTACTTACAGTGATTTCTCAGTATGGCTTGCATGAATATAATCCCTTAACCCAGTGCGTATGTTGTATACGATGGGTATGTCATTTTATTCCCTCATGCAACTTAACAGAGAATTTCTGCCTTTTCTCTGTTTCTCTAATTTCTTACCAGAAAAAAAAATAAAAATATCAATAGAAAATGAAATGCATGTTGTTACAGTGGAATCCTGTTTAATGGCTAACTTCCAGTCCAAAAGGCAAGGAAATGGAGAGCTAAGGCTGAGATTTCACCCTTCAGTTATAACTATAGATTTAGATGCCTTTCAGAGAGGTGATTTCTGGGGAGAAAATACTATTCAACACAGAAATTCTTCCTCTTTTTAATGCTAATAGTGGGTTTATGCATCCATTTTTGTGGTGGTAGCTGTGAAAAGCTTTAGAATAGAGTGTCTCAATTGTTAGGTATGCACAGAAAATTATTTAATCCCTGATTTTTCCTCATACTTTTCATTTCAACTGTCAGAGTGACCTCCATGCTCTCTTCAGTTCAAGCACAGATCTAAACTGTGCTGGGAGGGGAATATAAAATAAACTTGCCAGCTGAAGGTTGTGACCACACTTGTTTATGGCTGGGAGGCAAAAGATCCTCTGCTGAGGAAAAGCAGCTGGTCTGTGAGGAAGCCTCCCTGTGCCCCAATGGACTTTTTGTTCAGTTTTTAAGACACCATCATTTTAGAGAGATGCCTGAGCTGGAATGGCATCCTCAGTGGCTGTCTTCATTGGAGATGGGCATCTTCAGAGGGCAGTTTCAGCTTGTGCAAGCTGACCTCTGATCCGTGTGTGTATGTAAACCAGTATGAGTGCTGCTGGTGAAGTGCTACATGCAGAGCAATCTGGGAGATAATACAGGAGTGCCATTTTCCAGTGCTGGGGATGGGGAGGTTGGCACACCTGAAGGATAAGGGGAAGAAAAGTATGCCTCCTCCATACTTGCCACCATCAGGAGAATAGTGTGGTGCTGATTAACTTCCCAGCATAAACTGGGAAAGCTTCATGAAGCTGATCTCATTTACTGCAGCTGGATGTAGATTCTGATCCATGTTTTCCTAGTTCAGGAGTGCATTTTGGCCTACCATCACCCTGTGTATGGGAAGGAGGTGGCGTATCAATAACACCCAGGAAGGAGACCTTCAGTGTCCTGGTTACAGCCTGCTTGTTGCCAGTTCAGTGCTGGGAAGGCAAAAATATACTCACATCTCACTAAGAATATGTATTATACATGAATGAGTTTTCTTTTCTTGTATATCCAAAACATAGATGCTAATACTGTGAAGAAATTTCAGTAAAGGAACCTGGGCGGTAGTGCGCGTAGGCAGGTCAATGCTCTCTCAAGATGTCCGACCCAGTTTTTCTCCTGGAAAGGGACCTTACAGCTCCCTTTTCTTCACAGGTTTCATTTTATTTTAAGTGAGTCATCATTCTCACCTTTTAGGTCATCGGTGGCTTTGGTCATACCTTTTGCACAACAGCAAGATCCTGGAGACCAGAAATTTCTTGTCCCGGCCCTCTGAAAATCTGGTTGACACCTTCCTAGATCACTTATATTTGTTTTTTATTTCAAACACTTTGCAATTTTAAACTCTACTAAAACCAGCAGAAATGAGATCAGTGCTCTTATGTTTTTTCAGCTGAGCCTGTTCCATCATTGTGTGTCAGGTCTATAGTAAATTTACTGTGCTGACAGAGGCAGTCATGCTGTTTCACTCACTGACTAGAAAGGAAGAGAGGGAGACATTTATCTTGGAGCCTAAGGGTAGAGCAGTAAGCCAGAACCATCAGGCTCAGACCTAAAAATGAAGAACTTTGTGTTGCAGATAGCTGGACTTTTCATTTAGCAGAGGCGAATTCTCTTCAGTTGTAATTTCTGCTTGAAAAATCTTTTTTTTTTCTTTTTGAATTACATGGAATAGAAATTTTAACGCAGATGCAGAAATTTGGACCTCCTATGTAGTTTTAGCTGGGTAATGGCTGTTGCTGCTGTGTAGTGGCAAGCAGCAAAAACAAAAGCAAGGAAAGGGAAAAGTACCTGCACTCCATGTCTCTTTAAGGAGGCTGGCTTTGCCCCTTTCACTGAGTGCTTCCTTTTCCACAGACCTGTGATATTGCAGAAATAAAAAGGCAGAGAGGACCTGTGAAAGGAACGACGAGTTGTCACTGCATCAGTTCTGGGCACCCAACTTGAAATGCCTTAGAGGGGCGTTGTTTTTAGCAAGTACCAGTAGCAAACATAGAAGAAAACTCAACACCTTTCAGGTCCAGTAAGCAGAGCACTCAACATCCATCCAGCTGGGCCAGGAAGGGTGTAGACTACTGAAATCCCTCATTGCTTCAGCTCTGCCTAAACCAAGAATTCACTCTCCAGCTGTGCCTCTTGAGTTCCTCTGGAACTGGAGCACAAACTTCTCTTCCAGAAGGTGGTACTCAGCTCTGTGAAACAGCCAAACCCTTAAATTGTTGCCTAAGTGGCTTCAGTGGTTTTGTTCTGAGGGACCTTGACAGGCTCGAGCAGTGGGCCTATGCCAACCTCATGAAGTTCAATGAGATCAAGTGCAACGTCCTGCATCTGGGTCGGGGCAATCGCAAGCACCGATATAGGCTGGGCAGTAACTGGTTTGAGAGAAGCCCTGAAGAAAAGGACTTGGGGGTGCTGGTGGACAAGAAGGTCAACATGAGCCGTCAGTGCACGCTTGCAGCCCAGAAAGCCAACTGTATCCTGGGCTGCATCAAGAGAAGCGTGGCCAGCAGATCAAGGGAGGTGATTCTCCCCCTCTGCTCCACTCTAGTGAGACCCCACCTGGAGCCCTGCATCCAGTTCTGGAGCCCCTGTTACAAGAAAGACGTGGATGTCNTTGAACTCATGTATTTTACCTCCGATGGCATATTAACCACCAGATCAGAGGTGGATCTGATGAGAGTGCTTTCTGTTTCTCCTTAATGATGTTGTGCCACCATGAAACTGAGTATGCAGGCTTCATAGGCAAGAAGGTAGGGGATTTTCTCACCCAAAAGGAGAAAATCCTGGCTCCTGTGCATTACAAGAACTGTTGGGAAAAAAAATGCATAAAATTTTAATGTCCTTGCATTTGTCATAATATCCATGAGCAAGCAACTGTGAACGTTACTACTGCTTGAGGGACTGCAGAATGAGGCAGCAGCAATACTAAACCACACTTGGGAAATGATGGAAGAAGGTCAGGCCTTGAAGAGTCAGAATGAGCCACAGGCACCAAGCATCTCTCCTTTGAAGTAGCTGGAGTGTGCAGTGGCTTAGTGCCATCCTTGGTGAAATGCTAATGTAGATATCCTTTGTCTTTCTGTACCAGGGGTGCAATTAAGGCGTCAATATGCAGAGGCCAATTTAAGGACACTTTTTCTCAAGGTTTCTTCCACATATTTTAAGCATTTAGACGATAGTTGGATCTTACTGTAAAGAAGATTCAAACATACAGGAGTTGCACATGCCTACTTGAGGAGAAAATGTGGCCCACTCAAGCAGGGATTTTTCAATACTTCTGTGTTTCAATGTTATTGAAAGCATCATTGATAATTTCCAGAAAAGCTGAAAAAAAGAATAGTTGTATTATGAAGCATTATGTATAGTTAGTTTTAACAAAGCAAAAGGGTTTGCAAAATCCAGACAGGTCAATCTGTATTTTGTACATGTGCTGATATAAAAAAAAAAAAAAAAGGAAAAGATCAATGATCCTCGTAGATGCACCTTTGATATTCATTCCTGTCATTTTTTAACCTCTAATTTTGTTGGAGAAACAAAGAAACTGTAATTGCTTTAGGTGCCTAATTGTGGATGCACAGCCACTACTCAGAAATGCATGTGCTTAGAGTTATGCATTTTACAGGGACAGAAACAGCGTCTTCAGTTTTCAGGAGCATGAGGAAAAATTGGAAATCCATACCATTTTCTAGGAACTCTACCTAATTTTCCAAGCCTACACTTCTTGTTTCTGACAACACTGAATTAAGTTACAGTAGCATCTATCACTGGAGGAATCTTGAGTCATTTAAACTTACTTTCCATCAGAGCATTTAATCAAGATTGGCTTATCAGTGGCAGGGATATAGCAGGAGCTGTAATGCTTTTCACCTCCTTCTTTATCAACTGTGTCTCAATAGTTGTGAGACTTATTCTATAACCCCTCAACAGTTTAAACTGTATTAGCACTGTACAGTAATGGCAAGAGAGCAATACGAAGTGATGTTGTATGTCTTAGGGCACTAGTGAGCTATTTTTCTTGGCGCTGGGAATTTTCCAGGTCTATTACTGTAGGCTCTCAGCTCCTTTGAGAAAACTGAAAGCTAATGATGATCTTAACTGGACTGAAACTTTAAAAACTGTTTCTCATATTATCTAAAGATATTCATCACTGTATTTACAATGTCCTGAGCCTCAGGCATAAAAACTAAGTTAGATGAACTAATGAAATTTGACAGAGAACTTAGTTTTCTCCAAGAGACAAAGAGCTGTCAGTCCTTTCACGTTCCAGTTCCTTCCAGCAACTGAAAACTCAAACTAGTGCATTTGCAACAGAGTAAGAACAAATTTCTATCTCATAAAAAGACATCAGTTTGTGTGCTTTATTTGTAAATTATAAAAAACCCCAGTGATCAGCAGCCCAAAGACGGCCTAGCTTTCATAGCCTAAAATGTAATCTTTTTAGCAGCTGTCATATTTCATGTGAAGTTCTAGCCTGAGAAAGTACAACTCACTCAATCCATACCTTAGTCCCTTATTTTATTTCTAAGACTGGAAATCTCACTTTCTGAGTTCATTTCTAGAAAATTACGGAAGAAGAGTTACTTGTTTTAAAGTACCCTATTCTTCAATTAGTGCTTGTTAACTACTTTTGTAAACTCTAGCGTGGAAAGTTAATTCTGTCATTTTTTATTCCAATCTAGATCAAATATTTAGATCTAAGGGTTTTAATTTCCCTAGTCGTATTTGGTTAGACAGTGACAACTGATAAAAATGTATGGGCTGCAACTAGCTTCAGTCAGTTTATTTGGTGAAAATAACTTGAAATTCAATTTTTTTATTGCATGATCATCTATAATTATATTTTTTTATTCCATCAGAAAGTTTGGAATATTTCAAGTCTATCCAGTGCTTTCTAGACTGGGAAGTTGCCAAGAACTGTATATGGAGAGACCTTCATTCTTAAAGATAAAAGACCTTTGGTGCTTCAAATTGTGTGATTTGTAGCTGAAAAAGCACTAGGAAATTGCTGATTGGAAGGCATCTGACAGTTTCAAAACTTAGACACGCTTTTAGGATAAATCTGCTTTTTTGATTGTTAATGATAAAATGAAGCTGACTATTAACAAGTTGCACCAACACACACCTTCAGCCTCCATTTTGCCTGTCATGATTTACCACTACACTCCATCAACATAATAGCATGGAAATTTTGTCACCACACTTTACTTTGCTATTCATTAATGTATCTCTTATTAAAAAAAAAAATATATTAAAAATGAAGTACCTACTTTGCACTTAGTACAGGAGATTGTATCAGCAGTATATTGCTAATTATGAAGTGTAGGGATAATATTTATCTGTGTAAGAATGTTTTAAAAAATCCAATCCCTTTGTAACTAAAGAATTGTAAAACATATCTGTGAGTGAGTGTGTGTATGTGTGTGTGTATGAAGTTGGGATAAAAGCTTACCATAAATGAAATTCAATTTCAAAAATTGCTTTAACTGACAATATACGGGAATTGGGAAATTTTTTAGGTAAAATCTCATCTTAGAAACTGCTCTAGAGACTCCCAAGACTTGCTGAATATGATTCTGCATTGTTTTCTTCTCAAACCAGAAATCTGTGCTGGTCCCTGAAGCTGTCACTTAAAAGCAGCAGAGCCTGAGTCAGCCACAGCTTTGAGGCAGATGTGCCTAGACCCTGAATTTTAGTGAGCTCCCCAAAAGGATCTTAAATTCAAGCCCAGTTGTATTTGAATAGAAATTAGAACTTTATACTTTAAATAGAAAAACCTCAAAGCAACTAGGAAAGCCAAAACGTGAAGGGTAAGAAATGTGCACGACTCTGCTCTTGTTCAGTGTGTCCTTCCAGTCAAGGCAGGGGCTGCTGGGGTTCTCCAGTTTTTGGGAAGCACCAACCATGTGCAACAGCCAGGTCTGGCTGTCCCAATTGTGCTCCTCAGGGCCATCCCTAGGACACTGCATGAGCTGCAACCCTTGGCTTCATGCAGTGACTCTCCTCTGCCTACCTGGGCCTTGCTGTCCCCACATCCTTCTCCCTAGGGCCACCAAAGGTAAAATCAACCCCACTTCCTTCATTTGGGGTCCGTCCAAGTCAGTGACTTTTTACAGAAATGTCATGAATAACTGGGAACATGCAGATATAGCCGATACCATGTGATACAGAGCTTTGTTCTACTGAGAAAATATCTGTGAGGTTTGGTCCAGAGCCACAGTGTGCATAAGTGGGGAGGTGGCAAGAGAGGGTGATGAGACCGAGAAGTCACAGAGCTCCCCTCCTTTTCACAGCTTAAGGCATAAAGACTTTTAACTACAGAAAGAATGAATTATTTTTGTACTTCTGGCCCACCTGGAAGGGCTCAAAGCCTTGGTTTAGAAAAAAAAAAAAAAAAAAAAAAAAAAAAAGAAGGTCTTTTTTAGCTTAGTTGGGATACAGAGCAGAAAACAGATGAGGAAACAGATGAGGAACTTGTGGATAGCATTTTACTCTTCTGCTGACTTTTCTTCAAAACTTAGGCAAGGCCTGGAGCATTTCAGACCAGCCTGAAGATTTGCGATGCATGGAGTCCACAGTGCTGTCCTCTCATAAAGACATTGAAGTGTTCACATTTTGAAAATAAAGAGCTAATTCTCTCAAGATACTGCAGAGTATCTGCATTTCTTTTGAGCATCAGTGGGAGATACTCTGCAACTCACCATGTAGAAAATTTCCCCTTTATGCCGAGATCCGGTACAAAGCCTATACATCATTTAAGTGCAACCGAAGATTTAAAAATAATGTCTCAGTAGGAATTCTGTGAATTTAGTGATGGATAGGCTTGGTGTTGTGTGGGTTTCACTCTCTGATTTGTAGGTTAATACTGGAATGATTCATAATGCAGTATATGGGTTTAGCTGGGGTTCAGACTTTGATATTTCACTGTTCAACAATGACTTGATGCCCATGTTCTGAAAATGTTTTAGGGTGGTTTGTTCTTCAGTGCTAGAAGTATTTAAAAACTCTTTTGTTCAGACCTTCAAGACCATTATATTTTCTTGATACATCATCTAGACTGATCATGGAGAATGTACACTATGGGAGTAATTGACTAATAGAATAAATGTGGTACATGTGCCAGTGGTGTTATTATCAGTATATATACGGGGAAACTTGGTTCCTTTTTAGTGCTATGAACATTTTATCATCGAATATTATGACTACCTCTGCAATTTCTGTAAAGCATCATGCAGCATCTTTGGTGCATTAATTGAAGATACTTGTAGCACCCCTTACATTATTGAGAGAGGCAAAGAGAAGGGAATGTTTGCATGTGTGAAATTGTAGAATTTCTCGCCTGTCTAACAGATATGTCAGAATAATGAGAAAGTAAGAAAAGATAAGTTTCCATGCAAAAGTAGTGTAGAACCTTGTTGTTTAGATGCAATCTATTTCAGAGCAATGTAGGACTAATAGGAGGCTTCATCTATCTAATACCTATTAGAAAATCTGCAGCTTTAGCTTTCAATACTAATCCTGAAAAAAAAAAAAATTACCATTTTTTCCTGGTAATTTATTCTTTCACAAGCTGCTTATGTGTGTGTTAAGTGCAAACAGCGAAATGTAGATGTTCATGTTCTCATTATGCAGCCATTCAAATGCGGGGCAGTGCTGGAACTTAGGAACTTGGCCACAGTGGAAGCAGCTATGTCTCAGGGTGCTTGGTATTTGAGGCTTTGACTTGTGTGCCATTCCTGCTTTTCCCAGGATAATGTGTGTCAACATTTCTGTTGGTGGGACAGGTGTCTAAGATAAGCTTCTACATCCATCTCTAAGGATTTACATAAATTTGACTGGATTCTTATGGGGACATAACTTCTACTCAGCTTGAATCAAAGTACAGTTTTTAAGACCTTTTTCTTATTTATCCTTACACTTGTATTTGTTCACTGAATTTTTGTTTCTACACTAAACTGAATTTAAATAAAGAAGGTTGGCAAAACCACAGTGCTATGGCAGACATTGTCAATTTTACTATGGCATAGCAGTAATCAGTCTCTAAATGAAGTGTATCTGTGTTTTTAAATACACGCTTGGAACATTTGGAGGGATAGCTTTCTCTAACAGTCATTACCATCAGGGAGAAAGTGTGGTCCTGCCTGCAGGCCTGCTCTAACAGGGGTATGGAGCAATATTTACAGATGTGTTCCTCTAGTGAAATCTCAGTTCAGGAAACAGGCTGCTAGTCTTTCATCTGCTGGAGCCTGTGGCATGCTGAAGGATTAACATACTTCGTGCCAGAGACTGAAAATAGCAGTAGGCTCTGTCCTTTACCGTCTGAGTCCTCTTTAACTGATGCAGTGGGGACCTATCAGTGGAAAGAGACCACGTACAGAACAAAGGAGAGGAGGGAAAGAAATTAGGTCCAAAGAAAACTGACATGGAAAGTGCTTTAAAACATGATTTAGCGTCAGAATAAAACAGATCCTAGTGTTTGAATTGCTTGGCCACCCTTTGCATGTCACTGATTCTCCAGCATACAGCAGCTGTGATTGTGTTACCCCTTCTGAATGTTGTACTGCATTGATTTTGTGTTGTGAATGGTATTTTAATGTTCCGGGGAGGACATGGTAATGAACTAATAGACAAAGCTAAATGTTTTAGCTTTATGAAAAATGATCATAGGACAACCTGAGGATACATGTTTTGTACTTTGTATCATGCCAGTGTGTATGTGCTAGGAAGCAAGCGCTAGCTTCACAGTTCACTGATGTGAGAATGTCAGCCTGCAGAAGTTTATGGTGTTATCACGGCTGATAAACAAGGAGAAACTCAAGTGACAGAAGCTTCTGTATGCCTTGAGGAGCAAGTAAAAATGATGCACAGCAGCTACCAGCCCAGGCATTTAAATAGAATTAAATGGCTCCCAATATGAAGATGAGGCTTTGTGTTCTGGCTCCACTTCTAAAAAGGCAATAAAGAAATATTGTTTAATTTATGTTAGAATATCATGATGAAACCATGATAGATGCCTAACAGTGTGACACCTGGAGGTTTAGGATTAATTCTGACCTACTTCTTACTTCTGAATACCCAATAGAAAACATTGGACAGGTTAACTAGCAAGTATTACTGCAGTGAAATGAATTTAGTTGATTTCAATGCAGGGTTTTAATTCAAGCAAAAAATGCAAGGAACAGACCTTAAATTGGTGATTTAAAAGAGAAGAATGTCTTCTATTTGCTCTGTATTAGTGAATGACTCTTGATAGGAGAAGAGGAAACAACCTCAAGCTATGCCAGGGGAGGTTTAGGTTGGATATTAGGAAAAATTTCTTCACCAAAAGGGTTGTTAAGCATTGGAACAGAGTGCCCAGGAAAGTGGTTGAGTCACCATCTTTGAAAATACTTAAAAGACATATAGATGTGGCGCTTAGGGACATGGTTTAGAGGTGGACCTGGCAATGTTAGGTTTATTGTTGGACTCAATAATCTTAAAGGTCTTTCCAACCTAAATGGTTGTATGATTCTATGCATTCATGAGATAAAGTTTTGCAGATAAGTGGAAGATCTTCCCCTATTTTAATTTGGCTTGAGAAGATACTGTTGATCTAGGTGAGAGAAAATGGGATTTTTGAAGAAGTGCTTTATTTTGATTTAAATAGAATACAAGTAGAGAAATAGAATAGCACTCAACTAAAGAGAAGTTGGACCCTGAAAGGCAGAAACCCTCACTTTTATAAAGCTTTTTTGTAATGAGACTCTTTTTGGTGTTCCATTTGAATGCTCTCAAACCATACAGCTTTTCTTCAAGATACGAATGAATGTACTACTGAAGTCAGTATGATAGAACAAAGGCTTCAGGAAGAAGTCATCCTTTGTGCCAGTCTTTGAGTGGTGAGGGATATGAAACCTCAAATGGAAAGTGTTGCAGGTAGAAGCCATATTGCATATTTCAACAGTATTATGATACTGAGAAAAGATACTAATGAGTGCCAGAGATGACAACAGTGAGTTACTTGCTTTTTGCTCTGTCTAGAAGTAGTAGGTTTTCCACAGCCATTGAAAGCTTCTTTTCAATGTTTGCTTGCTTCTTTTTCTTCTTAAAAATGAAGTTATGTTATTATTCTTATCCAGATATTAAAGGCTCAGAAGCTAAAACCCTTGGATTATTAGATCATTGGTGGCAGGAAAAATGAAATACACATAATGCTGTCGGGCATTTTGTATACAATTCAGACATCTTACATTGGTTATTGGAGTTATCCAGACATTATATTAGTCTTTGTTGCTACTGCCATTGTCACTAATTAAAACCAATAATTTAAGATTTGTTTCTACTTTTCTGCTTGGAGAGAGATGAATTGTTCTCTTCCATTCATCCAGGGCATAAATCAGCATTTTATTGATCTTGTGCTTTGGTATCTCTTATTTATTCATTTAACTTGTTTTCTGTGATTATGGTTAGTATCACTGGCAGCCTACAATGATTAGAGAACGGGAGCATGTGAAATCTTCTGTGCTGCTACATCGCATTACTGTCTGTAGTGGACATACCTTTAGGTATGGCAGAAGAGATAATGTGGGCATGAACAGTTTTAGGAATAACTGTATTGTATGAAATGTGTCATCTTTGCTTGAAGTCTGAGCACTTCATGGACAATTGAAGTAGTTCTGCTTAAACAATAACTTAGGCAACTCTTTGAACTGACGAGATAAGAATAAAAGAAGAGATGTATCATTTTATGTCATTCATCATCTGTGAAATGTTTAAGATCTGACTGGAGGACGAACACAACAGCTTGATTTCAGAATGAGTTTTCTTGCATAATGAGAAATACCAAATATGTACAAAAATCAGAGACAAGCAGTACATATTCAGTATTATTTATGCAGTTAATGTTTTGAAAGCCAGTGTCATTGGCAGTACTACTTGCACTGGTCTTCCACAAAGTAGTTTTTTGCATTTTTTACATTCTGGTATTATCCAAAATATTATTTTTACTTAAAGGTTATATCAAGCTACAGAGATTATACTCTGATCTACATCCAGCCTTTATCTACAGACTTGTGGGTGTTCAGGTTTGTAGTTTTGATTCTTGTCCATGTCTCTTTTTACTGAACTCCTAATTACTCTTTGTTTTCATTGACGACTTCAGTAATACAATAGTGAATGGCATCTTGGACAAATTTTGTAATTGGCAGAAGACATAGGAAGCTATTCTAAACGACTTCCTAGGAAGAAGACGATAAAATTTGAATTGCCTTGAAATACCCTGAATTACATTCTTCTTTGTATACTTATGAAATGTAAAATATAGAAGCTACAGACAGGCTATATATATATATATATTTATACATAAGGGTGTGGAGAGCTGCTTGAACTCTTTAGGAAAACTGCTACTTGTAGATGTGGTCAAATGACTCTGTTTTTATAAACTGGAAAATTACAATGACAGAATCAAAATGAATGCTATAGTCATCATATACAGCCCTGAAAATTTATTTTCATTTTTTATTGGTTGAATTTTTAATGCAGAGATCAGCACTGCCTGGTTAGGCCTGGCAACACACCTGAATACAGAGAACCAAGATAAAAAGCATTATGCATTTTATAAGATCTCATCATACTTCCTACCAGTCTGAAAGAATGCAACGAATAGTGGTGTCCAACAGCTAACTGCCAAATGGAACAAGGAATATATTATGGGGAAAATCCTTTCATGAGTGAGAATATATTTAGCTTTCTGTAAATCTAAATAGGATGCTTCTTTCCAGAACAGATGCAGTCCTACAATTGATAGAATACAACGTTTGCTCATGGGCATAACTCAGATACAGAGGACAGCTAATAAACACCTGCATCCCATGTAAAGCAGGAAACACATATAGAGGTACAAATTTGCAAACATTTCATTTACTAATGAAATAAAACTGCAAAAGCTGCAGTAGACAAGAGGACAGCCCTGTGTGAAACTTCGTTGCAGGAGAAGTACATAGGAAACACTAAATGAAGAACTGTAAACAAGTTTGCAAGACTAATACATGGATCTAAATTTCAGTCACTATTCAAATTTCCTATGCCACATTAACAGCATAGGAGGTAATGGCAGGAACTGAGGATCCATAGTTTTGGCAGCACTCACATTGTGGTCTCAGATGTCATCTCCATGAAGTATGTTTGTTTCCCATACTTACTTTTCACAGTAGAGTGAGTAACATGAAAGTGAAGGCAGCGGTTGTGGAGGCTTCCTTGCTGCTCGTCCAGCAGCCTCTCATTGGAACACAGGGTTTAGCACAATAAAGTTTGTTCTTTTACTATCTGTGTGAGGCAGCTGTTTGTCAGTGAGGTATGTTAGCTGAATGTAACTATACAGCCTCCTGTGCTTTCCCGTGTCTGGTTGAATCACGCAAGGACTGACATTGAAACACGTTAGTGGGAGGATTGTTTATGAGAAAAAGGGAAACAAATCTGACACTTGAGTACCAGGAAAGTTGCTGCAGGAACACAGATGCTCATCGCTGCCAAATACGCACAGATGAGGTCAGGGAAATCTGTCAGGCGAAGCAAAGCAGACTTGAAAATTTTTTTAACCGTCTGGCAGAGGACAATGAGCATGAAATATTGTTACAGCTGAGCAGAGTACTGCCCTGCTTCCTGTGCTACTTTAGGTTTGTCTAATCCCCTTTCCTCCTACGAGGCTCTAACGAGATGTTGCAGAGCATACTCCTCTCCCACCTCTCCTTCATGGGTTCCCCCAGGGACATACAGCCCCTCTTTTCTAGGGACTGGTGACAGCAGCAGCAACCAGGGCTTGGACTAGATGTCGTTTTTCAATGTCCTTTCACTCTCCCTTGCGGTCATTGTGCTTGCTCTTCTTTCAGGCCAATACTTTTACATTTCATGCTTCTGCATGGGAAGCTGTATCTGTGGAGCAGGCTTGGTCATCACAAAAGTACTGACACGTGGGGAACCTGCGAAACCTCTTAAGGCTTATTTAAAAACACACACATTCCTGTGCTGTGGTTATTGGAGATTCTGTGACAAAAAATGGAAAAGGAGGATTGTTTGGACTGAATTAGGCTGTGTGGTTAGATAAATTCTGTGAGAAAAGTAAAAGATAAATATAGTCGAAGCGGAAAAGGGCTTTCAGATATAGCAGTTTCTGGAGTAAAGACGGAAAAAATATAGCAAGGCAGAGAACAGGCACAATAGAAACAACTATTGGAGACCTGTGGGCAGAACACTGTAATAGGGGAATGCAGAGGAGACTGGAGATTGAAGTCAAGAAAAACACAGTAAAACAGAAAGCCAAACCAGAAAATACTTTTTAAAGAAGGAGACAGGGGAAAAAGTGGAACTTCCCACGCTTGTGAAACAGAAGAGGAAGTAAGTGGTGACAAAGATGAAAGAAAACATATATATTTGCACAGTAGATGGAAAGAATAGTTTGCACGATGAAATGAGGGGAAGGAACTTATACGGTTCATTCATGTTGATGGTGAAACACAATAAAATCCTTTTTCTGCTTTTTCTGTATGGCTACTAAGTCCTTGGAAGAGCTGTGATTCTCTCTCTGTCTGGATGATACTCTTGGGTCTTTCTGTTAGAAGAGATGCTCAAAGGAAGCAGTGCTGTATTTTGGTTGATTTAAAGTAGCATTTATCCTTTGTGAAATGTGAAATATGAAATGAAATGGTAGATATGTACCATCTGCTGTTGTTTAATATGTGAATAAGAACTAGTGTGTTTGGGAAATGTTTAAGTCCATGATAAGAGCAGAAGTAATGGAAATGCTATGTTGGCTACATTCAGCAGATCCCTCATTGACTGAAACATCATGTTTCTTCCTGTATCTTAGCACTGTTGAACATGATTCCTGGAGGAGGATGAGCGTTTCCTCCTTGGCAAAGAGGCTGAGTGGTTTATGTCTGTGTTTTTCTCGTTTCTTTTAGGGATCTCTTGCTGTCTGTGGCACTTGGCCAGGTACTCTCCCTCCTTATCTGTGGCATTGGTCTCACGAGCAAGTATTTGTCAGAAGATTTCCATGCCAACACACCTGTTTTTCAGAGCTTCCTCAATTATATCCTTCTATTCCTGGTCTACACAACAACACTAGCTGTCAGACAAGGTAAGTGCCTCTCTGAAACTGTTTTGTAGAAAACAGCAAGGGTAAAGGCTTTTGTAGAACAACAGGTGACAATGTGATATAGACACACATCCCATTAACATTTTTTACATATTTACATTACCTAGTGATACATATTGGATGAACTGAAAAAAACACAAGTCTTGATTAGCACAGAATCAATCCGTAGTTGTCAAGGACAGTGGTGCTACCTAAAGATAAAGAAACAGTACTGTTGACTTCCTAAATTTTTATGGGAATGCTTCACTTACACCTGCCTCTCTGGCACCACAACCACACACTCGGCATTCATTTTTGATTTGACTGCATGCCTTGCTGGGAACTATTAGTATGCTTTACATCTTATGTAGGCTAAGGAGTGTTCAGATGCAAGCAAGAAAGTGCTCACTAGTTTTAGTTGCTGATCATGGCAGTTCAATAGTTCACCTATTGTTCGAAGAAAATAGCATCCAATTTTCAGTGTTGAGAAGTAGGAGGTGAAGGGAGGGAATGCAGATGCTGTTTTTCTGGGGTGCCATGCGAGCAGAGCTGCTCTACAGCTTCACCACTGCTTTGCGACACGGCCTGTGTAACCAGTCTGACCTCCAAAGTGAGAAAAGCATTGCAGTACACTTTGGTACTGTGTATCAAATCATCTTCTGTTTGACAGTGTATATATCATGTAGGAGGTTTTGTGCCTTTCCTACTCATCCCTCTCTTATTTGAGATTTTATATCTAGGTGAGGTGTGGGTGGTGAATACATTTAAGTACCTTTCTCACCCACTCTTCTTTTTTTTTTTTTTTTTTTTTTATTTTTTTTTTTTTTTTTTTGTAATGATTTTGTTTATTCAATTTCACAGAACATGTGGATTAGAAGCAAAATAAAAGAGAAAAAATGTCATGTGCTTTCCTGACTTGGGTCTCCTGACATAAGGAGGGAAGGACTGTATGGAGGAAAAGAGCTACAAAATATATTAGGCTGTAGTACATTTATCAGCATAGTGAGAGGTTCGTGTTTTCTTATAGGAACAAATACTTTTGAATCATCCTTAAATGTTACATCTTTCAATGATTTGGGAACAACCCTCAAGCTAAAGTTCTTCACTCATAGTACACTCTTCTGATAGAATACTATAAAGTGTTCCAAAATAGCAAGGACTTTATTTCCATGCATAGAATGAACAGTTAAAAATATACCACTGCACTCCAGCCCAAAGTGCTTAAATATATTACAACTTAAGTTTTATAAACCTTGTTCTCCACTGACATTTTTCAGAAGCAATGAAGGCCAATCTGCAGAAGAAATGTCATCTTTTATATAAGGAGAGTGCTTAGGCAGCGTTTCACTGTCTTGGTACTTCAGTTTGTGTAGGGGGAAACATCACCACATGCTTTGCTCTGCAAAAGGTTTAAAACATGTATTAGTAGCATCTTTCTAGAGAACTACGTTTAAAAATAATTCTTCTGAGTGTAGGATTTCCTTGGTGTTCACAAGTTCTGTCCCAGAAATGTTCTTCTCGGGACTGATTTAGATACAGTGGAAGTGAAGTCTCTATGACTTTTAAATAGATTTTACTTTTTTGAAAACACTATTTTGTGAGAAGATATATCAGGCAGCATACTGCTGTGCATTACAGGTGTTTATTTAGAATAATTTTTGACAGCTGGTATATATTGATATTTCAAAAATGCTATCAAGTGTTCTGTTTTACACATGTAAAAATAAGTACTAAAACTGTACTTTATAAATATTTTTTTGCCTCTGTTCAAAAATATAATGGTGGACTAACGAGAGTTGGTCAGAGCTATCTGTTATGCCAGTAAGATAGATTTCGGAAGTGAAGTGAATGGGGCAAGTGTTATGGATATGTGAAAAATATTTTCCGGACAAGTGAGGAGGATTGGGGAAGGTATTTGAACAGGCCTGTGGTTGAATACGGACTGTATGAACAACCAGAGCACAGGGTAAATGGTACCAATGGAATAGTCTGGAAAAGGAGCTGGTGAAAAAAAGAGAGATTATTTAGTCCAAACAAATCCAGAACAAAATTGGCTGCAAAAGCAATGAAAGCAATGATCCATGCACTCAGTATAACATTCCAGCTGGATGGTGTAGCACTAGGCAGACAATGCATTTACTCGGCATTTAATATTGCCAGGTGATTGAGCCTAACATTGTCTTTTTGCTTGTGTATTTATTCAAATTCATTATCTGTGTTTGTTCCATTAAGACAGTTTTTCTAGCAGCTCTAATCATTTGGCTTCGTTAGCAGATGGAAATCACATGATAATAATATTAATTTTATATGGAATGATTCTGTTCTGTGTGCTGGGAACATCAAAAGGTGCTTTTTTTTTTTTTCTTCAATTGCAGTTCTCCTACTCTGTATGCAAGATTTAAGATTCTTTATCTTTTTTCTCCTTCAGTAATCAAACCATCATAAGTTGGCTGGTAGTCAAAAATAACTGCACCCCTTTGCCTTTTTTCTTTACTTGCTTTCCTAGTCTCTGGGGTTTTTACAGAAATGTGCTAGCTAAAGAGGCATCACTTGATGTGGCCAAAAAAAAACCTTAATTCACTCTAGGACTGAAAACTATAATTTCCTAAGACAAAAGGAACTCCTCATTCTTTAGATGCTTCTTCCAAATTTTAATTTACTGACTTAGCCTTCCCTGTTCATCCTGTCACCCCATATAAACTCCCTGAGTGATGCTGAAAAAGCAGAATTTGCACTGGGCTCTGAAAATTATTGTTAGCAGATGATTAAAGCTCCTGATTCCTGAGCTCTTCTGACTAAAGCCTTCTGCAGTGAATGCGCAGCTTTCAGCAGCTAAAGTTAGTCCATGGGCACCAATATCTTTCACTAATTTTTATATTGTGGATTAACATGTTTTTTTCCAAAGTAGTTCTATCACAACTCTTTAGTGGGTGCAAAAATTAGGAATTTGGCCAAACTGGGATTTTTTTGATGCAAAATCCAACCACCTTTTCTATCAGTTGAACTCTAAAGTTTCTGTTAAATTATGAATCTGGTATCTAGAAAAATCTTTTTTTCTGGACATTTTGATGCTATTTTTAATTTTTCTTGTTATATGTAACTTTAAGTAAGTTGAATGTATTATTTCCCTGCTGATGTGAGTGCAGAGGTTCTTCACAGTTAGGAAGGCACATGCTCAAGTGTGCACAGATACCAATAGCCACTTACTCACAAATATGTATTCACTAGAGCTTCCAGTCCAATCCTCATTAAGGCACCACTGCTGAGGTCCAAATATAATTCTTTAGGAATCTTTATATGAGAACAATGCTATAAAATGAATGTCACTAATACAGCATTATAAGGCAATGAATGTCATTATGCTTCAGCTGGCTGGTACGCAAAAAATTTATTAGGTAATAAAGACCTCTTCAGTTCTTTCTCTTGAGGTAATGTCCTCTCATGCCTGTTACCACAGCCAAAACCTGTGTTTGTCCATGGTAACTAACACCTCGGATTTGAGAAGAAAGATTTAACACATACTATCTCAGCTCAGTTCCCTTGTAGGCAGAGATTCTGCTTAACAAAATCTCATCAGAACACTTCCAGATACTCCTTTGGGTTGTGTGTTATTATTAATTGAAGAAAAGAAAAGCCTTGACTATCAGGAAGAAAAACCTCCTATCAGTGAAATAGAGCTATGGGACATAGAGCTGTTGGAGATTAGTTTTGACACCTTAAAAAGCAATAAGCAGGAAATTGTGCATAGTGGACCAGAAGGTGTTAATTACTGACAGTCAACATGGGTGCAAGCATCAGCAGCTTGCCACCAAAAATAAATTACTTCTAAATGCCACCTCACATATGCTACAAATGAAAACAACACATCTACTAGACGTGATTAAAAAAAAAGAAAAAAAAAAATGAAACTGCTATTTTTTTGTTATTCTGGAAAACAAGAAATGAGGGAGCAGCAGAGATATCTTTTGAACAGAAGGGAACCATAAAGCCTTAAGGGCCAAATTCTGTGTGAGGAGGGCTTCACATTGCAAGCTGTTCCTTTAATTTTAGTGCAACAAGTTACCGAGTATTTTCAGTCTGTGATTGCTGAGGACTGGCAATAGTTTGCTAGATCAGAAAAGGTTTTATGAATCTGTGCATGTCTGGATGAATTCTGCTTCTAGGCTAAATGATGAAGGTATAGCATATGTCAATGGAAATATCATTTTCCCTAGAGTAACTGTAATGTCTTAGATTTGACATATAATCAGATGTGATCTGTGCCCCTGAGTCAGCTAGAAAGTCCTGTGAGACTATTAAGAATTGCAGTCCTGTCACTGGAATGTCATTTTTAATGCACTTCTATCTAGAATTGGTTTGTGACATTAGTATCTCAGTCATATGTAAATTCCTGATTTATCTGCTATTCAAATATGTATCTCCATTTAGATACGTGAATCCCTCCCCCAGCATCCTTCCTACTTTCCCAAAATTGACTGAAACAGGCTACTTGAAGGAAAGTAGAGCACTATACAGGAGTTGCTTTGTTTTACTGCAGTGCTTGTCAGCTATTTGTCGAGTGATAGAAAGGGTAAATGTATCTTTTTCACTCAATTTCATTCCACTAAGCAATGCTGTATTAACACAAAGCTAGTATTATACACTTAACTTAGGTAGATATACCAGAATTTCTTCAATATTAACACTTTTTTTTTGTCCACCACCCATAAGAACATGCCTGGGAAACAAAGAGAGTACAGGATTTAAGCTGATCAAACTACATTGCATATAATATACTTTGGGCGATACGTGTTGTACCATTGAGATGAAATGTCCTCTGGACAGGCATCAATCCCATCAGCATTCTTGACAAGAAGCCTTCAGAAATATGGGACTTCTGTTCACTGAGGATGACAAGAAGTGATTTTGATTAGAAAAGATCCGTTTTGTCATCATTTGGTTTCCTAAATATGCTCACGCCTCTGCTGTAGAACAAAGAGCTCAGTTATCCCTCCAGTGTCGAACAAAACCTGCACAAGCTGCAGCCAAGCAGCTTTATGGTGCTCTCTGCCTGCAATAGAAGTGGTCCTTGGTCCCTTAAGGTGATGACCCAGCCCACGTGCTGGCCTGAAAGTGCATGGCAGACATTGCAAAGAGCAGCAAAAGGTGGGCCTCCCACTGCAAGGGGCCAGTCTTAACCCTGGGTTGTAAAACTGAAACATGGCAGCAAGTGTGGCTTGGGACCAGTGAAAAATAATGACCTTCAGGTCTTTGGTATTCTCATAGCAGCACTGCAGAGGGTCCCTGCTGTGCTGCGCTTTGCAGTCTGCAGTGCACTTTCTCCTAATTACTCTGGGCTTCTAATTAGGGATGCCAAACTGTGTGGGATATGTTTATTATGAGATTGGTCAGCCAAACAGTCCTTTTGTCTGAGCTTTGAAGAGCTCTTTTCATATTCAGAGGGAATTCTGTACTTAGGAGAAATGAAGCTAGAATGCTGGCTGTTTACAGGCACTTCAAATTGCAGGGATCTTTTTTGTAATGTGCAATTTTCTGTTTTGGATGCCATGCTCACAGGAGCAAGAATTATGATGCGTTATGTGTTCAGGATTTGCCTATCACACCACAGACACCAGAGCAAGCTAGCTAGAATAAAGCAGTAGGACTAGAGCCAGATTCGTGGTCAGTCCCTTTTACATACTCATTGTGTCTGTGTTTGAATATTCCCTCTATGTTCAATTGAGTTGTAAAAATTTCCTGCTGTAAAATGCTGACTGCTGCTGCTCTCTCTACTGCATGAACCTCTATTATTTTACTCCATAGGTGGCTGCAATTCAGTGAAGTGTTAAACTTTTCGTATATGTATGGTTTCTATATGGGACCTTGGGATCCTGTTATTTACGATAGTTTCCCAAAACCACAGAATTTCGCTTCCCAGTTCCATTGAAGTCTTCTTGCATTCTTAGCCATGATACAGAAACAGATGCAATTTCAACAGAGTATGATTTATTCCTCATAGCTAGTAGGAAGACAGGGTAAAAACCGATAAACCACGTTGGTGATAAAAGGCAGGGTTAAAACGAATAGACTTGACTTTCCTGTCTTTTGCTTTGTTTTGTCTTGCTAGAGAGGCTAGGTGTTTTTTTCAGTCCTTGGGAGTTTTCATTTGTCAGCTGTCCTTGTTACACAAGCAGACAGACACTTTCTGCTTTGGTCCTACTTTCTGCCCACGCAAGGTACCAGGCATCTCAGGGCATCTCAAAGCTGAGTGAATTTCCATTTTCATCAGGTGCATTTTGCTTTAACAGCTGTTTAGCAAGGTACAAATAAACACAGAGAGAAATCCTGGACCCAAGCGTAGTGAAAATGTATTGGCACAAAAGAAACCTCAGTCATTTCTTTCTAGTGTTTTTATTTTTCATTTCTGTGCTCCTGATTGTTAGGTTAGGCACCTGCTGTCTAAACCCACAGCACAGGTCCCATGTTACAAAATATGTGTCCTGTTAATCCTGGCCAAAGCAGCACAGTCTATTCTCTTGCCTAGTATCACTGGAATAAACCATGTACATCACACAGCACATACAAACTGAAACTGGAAAGTACTGTTCCTTCAGGGTGCAGCAGTGGCAGCAGTTAAGCATGAACACTGTGTGTCATAGTTTAATGACGCGAACACTAATACACTCATGATAACCCCAAAATAATAAAGTCCAGGCCTAATGAAACATCCATGCTGTAGCATTCTCTGTAGTAGTAGCTCATGATCCTGATGCAGCTTGTCCAGTCCAGAGATGCCTCTGGTTTTACTAGGTTGCTTTCAAAATAGCTTTACTGCTCAAAGCAGTATCCTTTGTGCCATCAAAGACAAAAGAAGCCATCAGAGGACATCGAGTGAAAGGACAGGAGCACCTCGTTTTTCTTGTGCCTGCTGATGCAGACAAGAGAACCAAAAAAAAAAAATCTCAATCTCTTATCATGCTCTTGATCTAAATGAGGAAATGGGAGGTCTTGTCCACAAAGAGAAGTGAATTTGTACTAAGGTTGTATGTGAACTAGGGGTGCCTCTCCTTGCAACGAAGTCCCTGGAGGATTCAAATCAGCCAGTTCAACACAAGATGCTCAGGTCACTCTCAGTTCTGGAAGTTCAGACCTGGTCATGTTTCTAGCTGCCAGGTTTATGTCCTCAACCAGTTTATTCTAGAATCAGCATTCAGATTTGCACCATAGTTCAGAGACTGATGCATATTTTATGAGAGCAAACGTTACAGGCACTAAGAGTAGTGAGCCTAAAAGGGATGCCAAGCTTTAGGCTGACTGAAGTCCTAGGTAATGGGCAACGTTTGCATCAAGACACATCATTTCTGTGAGGCAGTGTCTATACTTTATATACTACTTGAGAATAAGGCAATTTTACCCTGGAGGTAAATGTACATACGGTCTAGGAACGTTTAGCCAGATGTGGCCATTCTGTAACAGTAAGTCCATAAATAGAAACCAGAGATGCAATAAAATGGGAGGCGGTGCAGTTATTCAGCTCACAGCTGCAGCATCACAGGTAGCTAGTGGAATTTAGCAGAAATGAAAAATGATCACAATGTGAATTGCAGAGTTTTATACTGCGATGCTTTTCTCGGTGATTCCAGCAACTAAATCTGATACCTGGGGCAAATCTGCAGCATACTTGCATTTATGTTTGGATCAGGGCGTAGATTTTGTTGTTGAGCCTGTGGAGCTCCCTCCTTGCACATTTTTCCAGGAGCCATGCCAGCTTTTCAGACACGGTGCTAGTCTGAACACAAGCCTGTGAGTACCTGTTTGAGAAGATAAACCTCATTTCTGGAAGGATGAGCTCAAGGAAGCTCTGAGGATGTGCAGTTTGAACACTCATGCATCTTGCTGCTTTATTAGCATCCTCATCTCTGCAGCTGCAGTTACATGTAATTTTATTTGTACTCCAGTTTGAGAGAAGGGCATGGATGTTGTAGGCAAAAGAATCAAGGCTTTTGAGCATACGGAAAGCCAGACATTGCATGGTACCATCCTGGAAGTACTTGGCTACGATGGCAGTGAGCGCATACCGAGCTTTGAAAATTGGTCCACAGTATCAGAGTATTGTGCAGGGGCGAATGTAGTTCTTGGTGATTTTATTTGAGGGTAAAGCAGATCTCTATCTAGCCCAGATTGCCTTACAGTATGTCAGATAATAAATAGTCTCTTAAGGGTGTGAGCTGAATCACAAACAGTTGATTTTCTGCAGAATTATGGAATAACTGTCCTTTGTAGTGTTAGTACACGGATCTGACTCTTCTTCTTAATACATCAGCATCTCAAGTGCTGTTTACAAAACCAACCATCCTTTCCCTCCACAATGAGGAAAGTTAATGGTTCTGATAAAATAGTGTACCCTTGATCCTACAGCTGTAAGCAGAATGCAAGGATTGTCTCTGCCACTTCATGCAGTATCAGTATTTGGCTGTGATTTATTGAATATTTAAACATTCAACAATTCAAGCAGCTAGCCAGGGTAGCAGGATCCATATTCAGCACACGTAGCTCCAGCATTCATACGGGAGATTTGAAGTGTGGTTACAAGATGATAACTGTATTGCCTGAAGGAGATAAGTCCCACTCTGCCAGACTGGTTCTTTGTATGTAATTAGTGTAGAAATTCAGAGGAATAGAGTTTATCCTTGCAATCGCCTTTCTCATTAAAAAAGAATCATAATGAAAGAACAAAGCGGTCCCTGCAGTGAATTGGATTGCCTTCCTAAGTTTTCATTAAATCAAAGGCTCGGCAGCATCCCATTTTGCAGAGCCCAGTTGTAAACTGTACACAAGACTTGCAGCAGAGGCCTATGACAATCACATCCTTTCCGAAAGTTTGCAAATGTAGTATATTTCTCCCACATGGGAAATAGCCCACCTCTCCATTTTCTTTTTCTAATTTCTTTAGCTTCTGTTAACACGCTAACAAAAAGCATATGTGATGCTTCAGTGTCCTGATTTTGACTGAGATAGAATTAATTTTCTTCCTAGTAGCTGGTACAGTGCTGTGTTTTGGGTTTAGTATGAGAATAATGTTGCTAACACACTGATGTTTTAGTTGTTGCTGAGTAGCACTTACTCTAAGTCAAGGAGTTTTCAGTTGCCTGTGATCTGCCAGGTGCACAGGAAGCTGGGAGGAAGCCTGGCCAGGACAGTTCATCTAAACTAGCCCAAGGGATATTCCATACAGTATATAAAGTGGGGGAGTTGACCAGGAGAAGTGAATTGCTGCTCAGGAACTGGCTGGACATTGGTCAGCAACTTTACTGTGCATCACTTGTTTGGTTTGGGTTTTATTTTTATCTTTTTTTTTGTTATATTACTTTTCATTACTATTGCTATAATTATTATTATTACAATATTTTATTTGATTTCAGTTATTAAACTGTTCTTTTCTCAACCCATAGGGTTCACTTTTTTTTTTTTTTCTGATTCTCCTCCCCGTCTTACCAGGGCAGCGGGGAGGAGTGAATGAGCACCTGCATGATGCTTAGTTGTTGTCTGGGGTTAAACCATGACATTGAGGTAACTCCCAGCCGCAACTATAAATCTCAACTCTAAGTAAACTGCCTTTTCTACAATAAGTACTATGAGATAATATGTATCAAGGGAATATAAAGTTATGCTAGTGCAATAAAGCTCTATTTTTAAGTTATTCTTCTGGCTCGCACTTAATACCAAGCAAGCCGTAACACAAGCAGTAATTTCGTCTTCCTTCACCTCCATTATTACCAGGGTAATCCATATGATTATGTTACAGCTAAATATATATTACAGGCAAAATATACAAATATTCTACCATTTTGTAGGTATTTTTCCTTTATATTTGGTTGAGCTCTTAACCATTGGCATATTGTTACTTAGAAATCATGTTGCATTTCTGGATGACGGTGCTCTAATAATTGCAACTACAGCTGAAAAATTGTTTACAAATCTAGCACACAGTATGAAAGCTATGGTTGTAATGTATGATCACCTTCCTGCTCATAAGCTGCCAAACAGAGACAGGAGCACCAAGTCTCTTCTGGAAGATGCTCAGAATTTAGGGACCTGGGGACTCACCTCTTGGCTTAGGTCTCCCTTTGGCTGCAGCTGTGGTTCACAACCCCTGAGGATGCTTCTGACCCCAGTCGCTACTGAACAGAGCAGCTCAGGGTCATTAGCAACTGTCTCTGTTAGAACCTCTCTCTACATTATCTTTCCTGAGTGAGCATTAAAGAGAAAAGGAGAAAGATAGTATGTGCCATCTAGTCGCTTCCTCCATTTCTCACACACATTTCCCTGATGGGAGGAGGAATCTTTGAGAGAAAGTGGGAGCTTTGCTGACTGAAGTAGTGGCTGTTTCAAATACACAGGGGAGGGAAAGACTATGTGCATGTCTCAGGAGCACTTATTCTTTAGTTCCCAGTTATATGATAGTGACAGTCAATTCACAGGGATATTTTTGCAACTGCTACAGAAACATTGCAAATGAGGTTTCAAAGGAAAGTTATGCACCTGTACCTTTTCTGAGATAAGTATTCATAAATTTGCTTCTGTGCAGCTACTAGAATTCTTATGCAATATCGTTTGTCTGTGCTTCTCTGCTTATCTCTCTGCAATCTGATACTTGGTTTTGTTTAGTTTAATTCTAAAGGAGGTTTTAATTCCCCAGGGTAGAGGTGGATTCTCGCTGCTTTATTGACCATAAATTATGATACATACTGTTTGCTTTCACTGCTATTTGAAATCTTTTGTTTGAACATGTTCTTGACTGTCCTGTGAAGATTTCGGCTGCTTGGTGTACAAGAGGAACAACTGGTTAGTGCCCTTATTTCCTGTATTCAGCATATAAGAGGTTTGACTCCATTTTAAAGGATCCGTAGTGTCTTTCCCTCGTGGAGTGATCCTATGAGTTTTTCCATGCACACATATGTAATTATATACATGCATACACATATATGCACGTATCCAAAAAACCCTACGTATTGGTAGAATTTATTTTTAAAATTACTTTATACTGGTTATCATCTCAAGATCACAGTGAATCTTCACAGTGAGGCTTCATGCTTATTCAGACAGGTGTGTGATGAGAAACAGGCCATGGTGTAACCCGGAACATCTCATGCCCACTCACAGCTTTTATGACAATTCGAAGAGATGTAAGGCAACAGAAAGACAACAGAAGCCTGCCAATAACCATGCTTTCCATGTGAATCAAGTTGTCAATGAGCTCTTGCCAGGCACACGCTGAAGTGAATTCCTGAATGCATGGACACCGATGAAGGATCCTATGGAGTCTTTTGCAACAGCATGCTGAAACTGTGGATTAAATTTTGTATTAAGGCAAAAGATGTTGCATGTTAAGACTGTATTCCAAAGCTGAAGAGAGCAGCAAAAAAACATTTAAAGGACTCCAGTAAATTTCTGACACCCTCATTGCCAGTCCAAACCTGAAGTTGCAGAAATGCTTGTTAGGAACTTGTCCCTGCTAAAATCAAAGATAAGAGGTATGAATGTACCTTGCCACTGAGCTGGGCAGCTGGCAGTCATTGCGTTGAAATCACTGGGTTGAGTGTTTTCTAAGAAAACCAGCTGACTGAGGGAGTGGCAGGCTGGCATGAGCTGAACTTAGAAAGGCAGCCTCAGAGTCAGAAATCTGAGTGAGAAATACCTTTTGAAGTGGTGGCTGGAAATGGTCCTGCCCCATGTGCTCTCCCGAACACTGGTATGTGAGGAACCTCAGCATGTCAGGTAGGTAAGAGGGATCATGTTGGAAGACAAGCACATTGTACCAACAAGTGTATGCCCTGGTATTTTAGTTGCTGTTTAGGTGATAATGTGGTCGGTATGTATCACTGTCATTTTCCAAGGGACATGTTCCTCTTCCCACTGGTGTTTTTCTCTTTCTAAGGCAGGTTGCTTCTCTCTGTAGGAAGGTGCTCTATTGAGATTATATAAAGAAAGTAATAGTCACTGGAAGTTACTGAGCAGAAACAAGACTAAAACTTTTCTCCACTTTTCTCCCCACACTGCAGCTTTAACACTGAAATTGCATTGATAATAATATTTGGGAATGCTTGCGGATCTGCAATGTGTGATGGTCTGAGATCTGCACACTCTAAATCATCTGCTTTTTCTCTGGTGAACAGGATATTAGGAATGTGGGAAACCAGTCACTTTTAATTTAGAGAGGATTTTGAATGTTTGTTTGTTTTGTTGTTATTTGCTTAGAAAATATACAAGTCTGTCTTTATCAGAAGAATATTTCTTTGAAGTATGAAGTGAAATAAAATTGATAAAAAAAGAAAGTAGGGATCTTTTTTTCTTTAAAGGATATGGCACACTGCCAAAAAGAAATGTGTTTTTGTTTCAAGGTGAGAGAATTCAAGTCATATCTCAGATCAGCCTGTCTTTAAGAAGACAAGTGACTGATATTTACAGTAATGTTTTTCCCAATAATATAATGACTGCTGAGTAGTATCCTTTTTCAATATAGGGACCGCACTCACCAAGAGCTTTTCATAATGCAGCTCATTGAGATAAGCATAAGATATAACACAACTCAAAGTCTGCAGATGTATACACAACTACTTCTTGCTGTGTATGTATGCATTCCACTAACAGAAATGCATGATTGAAAGGAAGAGTTCCTAGAGTAACTGTGAAAGAGACACATTATTATTATGCCTTGATGATAGAAACATTTCTAGCAGGGCTGACTCATTTCATATATAGGTTGTATTTCAGAGTCTCTGTCTATAAGGATTGTCTCTGTGCCTAAAGCTGTGGTAAAGACATGCCACCATTACCGCCGACTAATTTTTCTTTAAAATCATCTAGATGTAAAACCAATCTTGATTTAAAAGCAAGGTGCTTGTTTCATTTGTCTAGCAGTGAAGACAGTGACACCCCTCACCATATAAAAAGGAGAGAGGTTTAAAATGTAGAGGCACTGTGTCAATGAACTCATATAGAAAAGCACAGGCATCTTTCTATCAGTAGTTATTTCTAAGCAAAAGTGTACAACAAGCATTTAAATAATTGTTCATAAATATGTACACCTGAAATTGCAAGTTAAACTTTCTAATAGATACAAGCCAACTGGCACAAGAAAGAAAATCACATCTTTTGCATCTAAACAGGCTATTTCTTCCTAAAAGTTTCATAGTTGCCTTCGACTTCTGCTACATACCCACCCGATAGTACAACAACAACTCATTCCTAATTGGAAGCTGCTTAGTGCAAATTGTCAGGTTCTATCAACTTTCCTTCTCAATTTTTACAAAAGACTGGGTTTTTTTAGTCCTTGTTAATATAGCTCATATTTTGTCAGTAATCTGATGAAATGTCATCTCCTTATTTCTTAATATTTTGAACAGTGGAATAAAAATGGAAATTCATTGTCAGCTGTCTCTGTCATATTCATTGCAGAGGCATTTCTTCTCATGCATTTGATGAGACTTGTGTTTATTTCCATAATTTCTATTAACTCTACATTGGTGAGGGAATGATCCATCTTCTGTTAATAACAATACTGAGAGATAATCTGCTTGAGTATATTTTTTTTTTTAAAAATCAATCATAGTATTAGTATTTCCCACTGATGCTTTTAGTTTGTACTTTCCTGGTAGTTTCATGGACTTAATCTGTTGTGTTCTGAATAGTATTAAATAGATTTGACAGATTATTGGTTATAGATGTAAGCAATACTGAAAAGAAGCAGAATTTTACTTGAAAATCTGGTTATTGAGAGAGTATTGACAGGTCTAAAAAGCTATAGAATGAAGAAGTAGCAGGTAACAGGATCAATAGCACAGTTGTTTGTAGTTGCCTCTTGCAGTCTCACAGACAAAGCTTCATATTTGTTAGGTTGGAACTAATTATTTGTAGAAACCAAAATTTGTATCTTTAGTGAAGAGTTTTGAGCAAATTATTGACAGTGGTTTTCAACTGAAAATCATATCCTCTATCAACAGTTTAGCTGCAAAGTGGCATTCAGGAATAAACCATTACCTTTCAAGGAATATAATAAACTATTTTCTTCATTACAAGGTATTTTTACTAACTATTGACATTGCTATCTTCAAAACAAGAGCAAATAGTGTTTTAATAGACACACTGATGATGTGTTTCAGAGCTTTAAATGATTGTAAGAAAGGTGTGGTTTTTTCACTTTCTTCCAGAATTATATCTCCTACTGATAATTATGTGATCATAAAAAATAAGACCTCCTAAGTTAAACTTGCGGAGAACCACTGTGCAACCACTGTGAACCCCTGCATAAGCAACCACCAAATATTTGTAAGAACTTCTATTAGAACAGTATCTTCTAGAGATAATATATAGATACAAGAAATAATCTTGCAAGGGATTTGATTAGGTGATTTATATTTCTGTAGATCTCTGGCCAGGCACAAACAGTGCTTCCTCTCAAAGGAGGATACCATCTAGTAGGTAAGGAAAGTATGGACTTAAGAAACTGAGTTTGGTGAGGCTTTGGGGTCAGAGAAGAGTTCTTAAGAAAATTGTCAGACATCAGCAATGTGGGAAAGCTCAGGAAACACAAATACTTGCCCTGGAAACTGCCCTTGCACCACAGGAGCATCCTTAACAAGAGGATTATTTTTGTTATAATGGGCCATTCGCTACGCCCTAAGCACCAGGCTGATAGGTGTGTGGCAGGCTTCTGTGGCTAAGTCGTACAGTCACAAAACAGGCATCCCACAGAGTGTGGCCAGCCTTTTCTTCTGAGTAAAGAGAGCACCCAAGTGTTTCCACCAGTACCGTCTAAGTCCCTCTCTGAGACCTGCCTAGGTCATTCTTCCCTTCTAGTGGTCAAGTGTTCCCAGCATGGGAAAGTGATACTCAATTAGCTGTATGTCATTACAAAGAGGATTTGAAATATCACTACTGGAACTCTGGTTTTCCTAGCTTGGGTAACAAAAGGGCTCTGTGAGGAAACCACTGCAGAAAGGGACTGCATACAAGAGTGCTTACGTGGAATAGTTCCTCAAGGACATTTCCTGGAGAACTGATCTCAGTTTTCCACACTCAGAATGGCATCATAGTCACAAAGTAACATTGCTCAGTGATCTCTCTTGTAGATGATGTGAGCTGCCACTGTTTCCAGTGGTGAAATGGCCAAGAGGAACAGAAAGAATTTTGGTTCTAGCATGTGGAAGGAGGAATCGGATTCTCTGATGTGCCTGTGATTTACCTATGTCAGACCAAACAACTAGGCACAAACTGAGATACCTTATGCTCTGAACGTCCGAATTTGCTGATAGCACAGTCTCCAGATGGTTATGTGGTGGCTGGCTTGGGACAGTCAGTTGTTTGGGTTTTTTTTATATATTATTACAAAGCAGACTATCCCTATTCAAACTGCAAATTTGCAGGGTTTTTAGGGCAGTAGCTGTTTAAGGACAAGAGTTGATGACATCCCTTTCTAAATCCCTGACTCCCTCAGGGAACAGTTGTATAGAGAAGAATTCTTTTGACCTTGTCCAATTTCAGTTGAAAAGACAAAATGAAATTAAGGCTGAAATAGAGTTCGCCGTGAGTTTGAACATGGAATTTAGGTTTAGGATTTCGATGGACTGGGCAAAAAGTGAAGTGCAGAAGAAAGTGATTTATTATTTTAAGTTCAGAACATAAAAACAATATGACCTTCATGTAGCCTTCTGGGCAATTTTGGAGATTGCATACAAAGAAATCTGTGAAGGGTTTGCCTGAACAGACAGACATGTAAATCATGAAAACAAAGCTATAATGAGCAGTGGGAACTGAGACCAAAACACTGATGTAGGCTTACAGAAAGCCGAGTGAGTCAGCATGCCTGGAGAACAGCAGTTTTCATCCTCTGCTTAATTTGAGAACCTTGTGTTGCATCTGTGATCAGAGGAATTCCCTGCTGACTCCATTTTTTCCCATTGTACCAAAACTACTTTTATGCTGGTTGTCCCTACTATCGATGCCATCCAAAGCTTTGGTTCTCTTCTCATTTCAGGTATTCTGATTTCCTTTTTTACTGAGTCGTTTCTGTAGTGTTCGGCTCCACTCCCTGCTTCCCTGCCTTATCTCATAAGCATTTATTAAATTTTATTCCAAATATTGCCTTTAGATGGAAAATGCTTCTCAAACGATCACATCTTTGAAACTATCCTCAAATGATGCATCTTATTCCAAATCAGGCATTAGCTGATTTTCCACCTACTCCATGTTAACATGTCAGGAACAATTTTTATTCTGTTATATTTTCATATGGATGGAACTTGTTTATTATTTTTAGGAGGAGAAATGAACATCAGAGTAGCAATAGCGGGTTGAACAAGGCATGCTGTTATTAAAAGAAATGATACAATAAGACCAAATTCTGAGGTCAGTTCTCAGGGCCTTTGTCTGAAAGTATCATAGTACAGAGGAGAGGTATATAGTATAGAACAAGAGAAAAAGGAAAAGAATCTGAATTTTAGAACAAGATATTTTCTCTGTTACAGAGCTACATTTTCACTGTATCAGTAATAGATTACATCCATATCTAAAATACAGAGAGAAGTTGAATAAAATTTCACAAGGATTGATTTATGTTTAAGCTGTAATGAGAATTTTTCGTATAGAAGAATTCTGAGAAAACATAGACTATTTTGAAGTCAGGCATTTTATTAATGCAGAAGATTCTGATCAGCTTTTGAGATATGTGCTCTAGTAACACACACAAATTTGCATCTCTGTCTTTTTGAATTATGGTAAATATAAATAGTAACTTAAAAAGCTTTGATGATTAAACATTTCATCACAAATGAAAATAGTGAAGTTAGTCTGAGATACACAACCTTTTCATAGCTGCTGCCAGAGCAATAAGCCCAATTAAGTTATGTTTGAAAGCTATGCCACTTGTGGTTAAAGTTCAGTCAAGCACAGAATCTTAGGAAATTTGCTGTTTCAATGCTGTGGAGCACAGGTTCCTGAAAGGCAGTCAATCACGTCAAAAGCAAACAGATTATTTATCTGTCCATCTGTCCATTACTGTGGTAGCTTACTGTGGTAGCTGTGTGCCTTTAAAAACTATTTTAGACCATGTATGTTCAAGTATATTACACCACACATTTAAAGTGTCAAAATTCTATTTCTAGCTTTGATTCAGTGTATAATACTGAACAAGTTGTTTAAAGTATAATCGTATTCTTGTTTCTCTATTGTGGACAGGAAAGAACATCAGCACAGGCAGTGAAGCAAACTGCAAAATATTGTGCCTTGTACAGAACAAGGCTGCCACCTTTTATAGGACATTTGTAATTCAAAGAGATTCATGTTAATATCTGTCTGCTTTTTCTTTAAAACTCTCACTAAGTTTTGTCAACTGAGAATATCTCCTCTGAGTTTTTAAGATGTGTTTCTTACATGGTTGCAAAGAAAAGTGTTCAAACATGGAATCTCAAATTCTTTATTTTTAATGTGATTCTCAATGCTCTGTCTCAAACTTTGAATGAGATATCTCGTTCAAATAAAGTTTTGAGTGTTTGTGGTTGGCTCTACTGAGAACAGTACATACTTGATCAACACTTCAGGACATGATTTAGTGGTCATGATAATGACAGGTAGATGGTTGGACTTGATCTTGGAGGTCTTTTCCAACTGTAATGATTCTGTGATTCTGTAATAGGTTCAGAAGTTTGCTGCTTTTAAGAAGAGGCTATATTTTCCCTACTTTTCTTGGCCAAAGCAAGAGAAAGTAGTGGCAAATCAGAGAAAAGATTATAATAAACAGTGCTGCTAGTATTATGCCCAATGAGTAGCATTTTGCCCACTGACCCCAGCTTTTAGGAATTTAACAGTCTGTGCAGCCTTCACTGAGTGCAGAGGAGTCTCATGCCACCAAAAACACACAGCCTGCTTATATACTATTTTGCTGGCTGTCTGCTCCCTATGCTTGTTACTGGAAGAAAGCTTACTGGAATCAAGTACAGAACATGAACAATATGCTATTTGCCACTTTTTGATGATTCTCTTGTAGAACAAACTTACGAACTCCAGCTGGAGTGCTGTGTGACCTATAGTAGTCTGGGTCACACAGCACTCCAGCTGGAATTCAGTATCAGAAGCCCTTACAGTTCTTGAAGCCTTAGTCTTGTAAAGGGTAATGCAAATGCAGCTATGCACTGGATGACATGCACTTCCAATACCATTTAAAAGATCCCTTTCAGTCTTCGGGGGCCCGATGGCCCAGCAATGGCCCCAGTTGTTCATTTCTAAAACCAGCTGTAATGACTTTACCATCTCACTCTTCTGCTCAGCAATAGTATGTGGGAATGTATTCCTTCCAGTAACAGATGAATCCTCATTTCCTGATTCTGGATGATCACCATCAATATTTTTCTGTCTGGGTTTTGGCAGACTGCCTTTCGTCTTCTGGCTTCAGTAAGTGAGCAGCCCCTCCTTCCCTGCTGTTCCCAGTTGCCTTGTTAAATCCATCATGTTAAAAAGCTCCAGTTGTCACAGTAACATGGAAGACAAGCCACCTGATCAAGAGGCACTCCTGTGTTTCCATTTTACACATTTCACTTGGTTCAAATGCCCCACTGGCAAATAGCTAGCTTGTTGGAAGATTGCTTCACCTACTGAATTAAACTATCCGTTTCTTTTTGCTCTGTTTTGATGTGGAAAGTAGAACAACGTTGAAAAAATTTAGATCCTTCATGCTTACACCGTATATAAACTAAGGTTTAGTTCCATAGTAATTGGTCTTCTCCTGCTTTCTTTTACTTAAAAAGCTAAAAGAATCTTGATTTACTGAAACCAAATAGCATTATTCTGAGATTTCTGAATTGATGTATAATATGACCTAGAACCTGTGAAATATTCCACAAAGCAGTATCATTAAGCTGGTGTGTATCCTGCCTAAGTGGATCTTCTGCCATTTCCGAGCCTAGATAATAGTAGGGTCATGTCTCTTTATTAATAAGAACAAATTCACGAAGTAGAAGATTAGAGAGCTTTTAATTTTCCAGTTGAATATCTCACATTGCTCTTGATGTCTGACAAGGTTGGGCACAGCCGAAGGAACGCTGCTGGAATTCTAAATGGCCATAGAAATGAGACAAAAACTCTTTTGGTTTTTTGCATCTTCAAACACAAATTCAGAGTAATAATGCTTTCTTCCTGTAGCTGCAGGATTAGACATAACTTAAGTTGGCCCTACAGCTGGGTGGGAATATTCCTGTATCCTGTTGTCTTCACTAATTGTTTATGAATTAGTGCAAAAATAGAACACATGGAGACTGGCTTTGTAACACTTTCCTTTAGACAAAGTCAGTGTCATGGCATGGTAGTAATAATATTGAAATTTATATCACCCATAAAAATTTTATAGCAGTGTAATTAGTTGGGCTATTAATACCATCCAAGCTTAGCCTTATTTTATTGCTATGAACACAGCTTGTAATCACATAAATGATAATAAATAATAATGCTTAAAGGCACTGTATAAACCCAGGCATTTCAGTCTCTTGAGTGAGTGATCTTTGTGAACAAAAGTAGGGGATCCTACAACTTTCCTCTCCTGTGGCTACTTACTTTTATACTCTCCTTGGAAGGTTCTCTAACAGAAAACAAGCTTATGAAATTTCTGTTCTTCTCTCACTTTTTCTAATCTGACTCTACTGACTTCTGTGCCAATACAGGTGTAAATTAGACAATAAATAGCAAGAAAGAATTAGTTTAAAAGAGTTTGGAGACTGCAAATCAGTCTCGTGCTGCTTCTTACAGTGTTATGGTGTTCTCAATAGGAGATTTTTCAAATCAGCTCCTTATTGCTTTGTGTTTTGTGCTGGTTTATAGAAATAATATTAATCTATGATCAGGAGATATTTTAGGAAAGAGAAGATGTGACTTGTTTGCCATTTACAGTACCTTGATGAGTAGAAAGGAGAAATGTCCCACGATTAAGGAAAGCATAACCCACTTTGCAACACATTTCTAGGTTGCTTCTCTGCCCTATGGGGAGGGGTCTGAATGGCTGCTCCCATTGTGCATTACTCCGCATCTCTAGCATCCTGACCAGTTGGCCCACTCCACCATATCATGATATTTCCTGCTGTTTCTGGACCTCTAGTGCAAGTCAGCTGGTGCAACACTTGTCCTGTTGTTTAACTCTGGTGAGAACAGAGTGTTTACAAAAACAATATAGGATATTTCCTTGTAGTATTAATAGCCAAAAGAAGATTCACTGTACGAGTCAGCAGGCTTTGAAAGGAGTGAAATAGGCCAGGAGCTAACTGCAAGCAAATTGGTCAATACTGATTGTCCAACCAGGATAAAATTAAATTTAATCAAGCTGCCTGGAATGATTGCATATCAGTCTTGGGCATTTTTCCCACATTACTAATCTAAATACTTTAGGGAGGAAAAAGAAGTCATTCCTGATGACTCAATTTGAAAGGATACTAAACACATGTTTTAAACAAAGCGAAAGATGAGAGATAGAAAATGACCCAGTCTGTTACGCCAACCCTGATAGCAAGCCCCACTGCAGTTCAGGCAATAGCAGCTCCCCCATTTTGTATGACCCCCACAAGGGCAAGGCTGAGGTGCAGTTTCAGAGGCTGCTTTCTGCATCCCTACCCCAGGGACAAGAGCTATCTCACCCCGGATGGAGCCAGGGGAAGGGAGGTCTCCTGCTCCCTGGGAGCTGACTGGCTTCTGCCTAGATCTACAGGCTGATCCACCCTGAGGTCACTTTTACCTGAGGGGTGGAAATAAAACAGCCAAAGTAAGCTCCCTTGGAGACTCCTGAAGAACCCAGGGTCTTTTCTGCTCTTCTCCATAGCTCAGGGTGAGATGGCTTTAAGCACACAGCTCATGTTTCGGCAGTAAATTTAATTTACCCACATAAAGCGGGCTGTCTAAAAATCTTGGCAATTTCTAATATTGTTCTTTACTTAATCCCTTTCATCTAATGCCATATCTGCCACTAACAGCCCAGTTCTTGCTAGCTCAGTGGAAATTTAAACAAGAAGAACTTTCTTAAAACTTTTATTCAGGGAAAGTTACAGAGACTGTCCGAAGAAACAAGCAGTTAACTTTCATCTTTGGCTATTTATTTAGCAGTTTCCGACATAGGCGCCTCAGGACTTGTTCTAGATCTCCCAGAAAAAAAACCAAAACACAGATCTGTGTGAGAACTTGATTTCTGTTATATTTAATAGCACCTCCTTTACAGTATTTTGCACAAGGTTGTGATAAATATTAATATCGAAAAATATAGTCACTATCTTGCAGATTCCTGACTTTCAAGTTTATTGCTTAGTTGCATAAATGCTTTCCTAACACTCTTGCCTGATATCTTCTATTCTTGGGGGCCTTTAAGCACTTCCCAATCTTGTTGTAATTTTGTTTGGATATTTGAAACTCCTGGTACTTGTTTCTTAAGAACATCATCTCTTTGGTCATGATTTGCTACTTGCATCAAAATAATTAGAAAGCCTAATTAAACACATAAATATATTTGTCCATGATGCTACTAGTCTTCTGAACACATCATAATCACTATTATCACAGCTGCATTTGTAAGCGAAAGTTGAAGTTTTGACTTCAGTGCATTTCGTGGATGTTTACGGTTAGTACCATTTCTTCCTCTGCCATGATGTCTACTGTTCACTCTCTTTCCGTGCTTTTAGTGCTTGTGGATTTAATGAGATTTCATTTGACAACTTGTCTAAAGATCAACTTTTGGCCTTCATCTCTATTACATAGAGTTTGCTAGTTCTTACGGAGTATTTGTTCTGTGCTGAATGCAGGGTTAATTCCCCTGCTGTTTCCAAGCTTTATATAGTCCCGCTTTTTGACTTTTACAAGGATTCATTTAATTTTAAAGCAATTTTTAGCATTTCTCGAGAAACAAGTCTATTCTTAAATCATAGAGTATTCTGCTGCTTGGAAAATATGATAGAAATTTTCTTATTTCAAGGCATGTTCTGAAAGCTTAAATATTTTTAATTTTATTTTTTTTTCTTTACAGTTTTGGTTGATTACAACTTAAGCGTTCATAAATTGATCTCACGCTAAGACATCTTGTAACTCCTCAGGGCCTCTCAATATAGCCAATACCCTAATTGGTTTTAGGGAAATTCTAGGGGAGTTTCCTTGTGCACTCCAATACAAAAGTCAACAAATTGCGGTTGAGAGAAAGACAGTGAGCTCTCTCCATGAGCTTGTTATGTGGTGAAGTTACTCTAAGATGAGAGATAAAAAGCAGTGCAGGAGTGAAGATGAAATGAAGAGCAAAATAGAGCAACCCATTTACATATTCCAAGACCAAACATTTCTTAAAACCAACTCTGTTTCTCAGAGAGGTATTCTATGAAAGCAACTGCTGTAATTGAACCAGATATGATGTAATTACAAACAGGAAGGGACAGACTCCAAAAACCAGTCACTATTGACTTACAGTTCATGCATATTTGTATCACAAAGAATATTCTGAAACTTGCCTTTAGGATTATTAATGGTTTGTGGTTTGGCACCTCCTTTTTGGAGTTTGGTTGTAGAATAGCCGCTTAGTATGATACGAATTTTTATTGGCACTGTTGATCTGTGTAGTGGATCATTGGACATCCTTAGCTCAACTAGGCATAAGGTTCTGTGAATGAGTTCCCATTTAAAGCTGTCTCACAGTTAAAGCTCTCTGAGACTAAAGTAATAAAATTTGCTATCCCCATTTAAAATTCAGATCCTAGACATCTAAGAAATGTTGTTTATCTAACAGATAAATACTAAATTTCTTTTAAGTAAGTGCATTTGGTTTTGCAATAGATGTCAAAAATGCTTGTTTGACCAAGCAATTAGAAATACTCTATTCAAAAATAGATTAATATGTCCTAATCTAATAGACAGGGACTACAGATATGTCTGAAATACAGAGAAGCAACCTATTGAACTGATGGTGTGAAACACTTTGAATTCTGTCTTAATGCAGTGCAAATTTATGTAATGCAATTGTAGAAAATCACACACAATATAGTTCTTCACACCCTGAGTTATAAAACACGTAACACCACACAAGCCAAATGGTGTCCAATAAAGGGTGTTTTAAGGCAGTACAGGTTCCAATCCAGAAGCTTTCATATTAGGGTTGTTTCCCAGAACTCTGTAGCTATATCTGCTGCTTCCCAGCAAAGGAAGACAGGAAAAAAATGCCTTCCTTGCAGGGTAAATTGTCCATGTCAAATTCTTTATCGTTCTGTCTTTCCTGTTGCTTGCACTTTTCTTCCCATGTGAAGTCTGGGATCAGCTAAGGTTATTGTTACCAGGAAGAAGCTTCATCTTCTATCTGATACATACGTGAGTGGGATCCTGCAGTATGAAAACGGGAAAGGCAGTCCCAATGCTGTGACCAGGCCTGGTTTCACATACACTTTACCAAAACACAGCCTTCATCTTCTAGTGACAGGTCCACTGACAGACCTGTTCAGTAGAGAATGCCTGTTCCTTTTAGGTAAGAAAAAAAAAAAAAAAAAAGGCCCTAAATTTATGTTAGCTTGTTAACATTCTCATTAAAAGCTTTGTTGATCATTTATCAATACTATTTTTCTGTAGCTGCTCTGGTCACAAAGATTACACAGTTTTGGCTTAGTTCATCATAGAAGTGATCACAGTTATCCTATAAGGATTGTTTTTTCATTGAGTAACAAATAGTCCTGACCCTTGGTTTAAACATCACCTTCAGCCAGCTCTGGGGGTTTTGGAGTTTTTTGTCTTCGTTTTGTTGCGGTTTTTTTGCAGTTGACACTAATTACGAGAACAATTTGCACATACGGATTTTGAAGGCTGAGTTACTTCTGTCCACCTGTTTAATTTACTTCTGTGTGCTTGAATGCAATCAGCTATGACTAGAAACAATTCAAATGAAAAATTGCACTTGAAGATCTAAGCAGGTGTTGCCTTAAATAGCAGCTCCTTCATTTTCTTCTGGTGAAAACCAAGATTGCATTTGCAGGTCTATATGAGAGGAACTATTTTATAGATCTGGCTGGCTTGTGTTGCTTGTTAAATGGCATTTCAAATTTTATTTATATACATATAAATTGTTTTTCACTTCTCTATATTTCATTGAGTTCTTTAGTTAACATATGAATTGAAGAACAAACTCAGTCTGGACGTCAGCTTTGTCTCAGCTCAAAGGTATTTGTGTTTGAATATAGTCTGTGTGCCCTGAAAAAGTTACTATGCAGAAAATTTATTGATACGATAGTCATCATTCTCAGTGCTCCCAAAGGTCATGATTTTTAGGAAGGGAATACTTAATTCTGTTTCTCTTACAAAATTCAGGGTATAATTCATTTATGCAATAACTCATTTATAGCCTGGGGAAACAGAATCTATATTTCTATTGTGTTTATGGTAACAGATTTATCAATCTTAACTTCTCAAATACTATACAACCGACCTTAAAAACAATTAAAATAAATCGAACGAATTCAAAAAATCCTTGAATTCTAAGAACAATACATTTTTTGCACCTCTTGGCTAATGGTAGGTTTTAACTTTGAGAATACTTGCAAGCCACGTTTTTCAAGTTTTGCTATGTGAAGTGAGTGCTTGGGTTCAGGTTTTAATGGAGGTTCCATTAGAAGCCAAATGAATCGATGCCAGAAATTGTATGTTGAAAGTTCTAAACTTTTTGCATTCTAATATACCATTTTTACGTAAATATAAATTGCAAGCAGGTCCTTTCAAGTCACGTGCTGTGCAGCCATGCATGATGTGACCTTGCATGCTCTTGGATTACATACTTACCAATGGACTAATGTATGTATCATTTAATTTCTTGTCACTTTTCAAGGACTATTTATAGAACTCAACACTAACATACTTTCTTTTTCTTTGCCACAAAGCAGAGGAAATGCTACATGACTGCTGCACCATGCAATTTTATAAGGCAGTGTAACAGTTACAGTAGAATATGTACTGAATTATCTATGTTTTAAATTACTTTTAGCATCGGTAACAAACACTCCTATTTGTGAAGATTTTGTCTGTTAATTTTAATTTATTTTTATTAGTGTTTTTTTTTTTCTTTTTTTTCCAAGCTCTCGAGTCTTTCAGAAGAGATGGCTGACACTTCTGGCAGCTAATCTGGAGCTTGCAATGCTGAGTCTGAGAGGATGAGCATCTCTTAAGGTCATAGTTGCAGATCCAGATCCTCACTTCTTGCTGGAGAACAAAGCTGTGCCAGCAACTCCTCTTTCATTGAACTGTTAGTAGAACAAGCAACACTGGGGTTTTTTTGTTGTTGTTTTTGTTGTTTTTTCCCTTATCTGACTAATTGTGGGATAGTAACTGGTTTGCTAGAACCTCACTAAAAATTCTCAGTGCTGATCAATTCTTTACCTCCATTTCCTGACACAAGCCCTTACAAATGATCCTTTGTTTTTCCTCTTTTCCTCCCTTTCTCCATCTGCCTGTTTCATTCACTTTATCTTACTGGGCAGCCATCTATTTTCATTTCTTTAGGACGTGGTCCTGTTATTAGTAATAGTACAACTAGAGATGATTTCTGATCCTTCATGCCTGCTGTGAGCTGTGATATTGTTGTGTTTGATTCTGTTAAACTACCTTATTACAAAAGCTCCAAGGTTTTGATTCAACAGTAGTAACAAACAAGCTATAATGGAAACCCAGTTTATTTTTTTTTAAGATTCTGCAGAGGAAAATTTTTTGTTATTCTGCCTGCTTGCAGGAGGTTTTGTATGTAGGACTTCAGGACAGGTATGAATTAACTAGTATAAATCAACATTTCTCATTCCATTGCAATGGTTTGTATTGGCTGGGGATTGAGTGTTTGATGGTGTTTACAGGAGACCAGTTGCAAGCAATCAGCATCACAGGCCCAAGAAGAGTGAAGTTGTTGCAGCTCTGGTTGTTGGTGGCACTGATGATTAGAGTCATCTGGAAGTGTTATTCCAGCTAAATAGCCAAGGAGACAGTGGCCAATGGACAAATGAAATGAATATAAGAAATGTAGGAATTTCTCTGATAGGAGAGGGAGGACGACAATATAAAGATTAATTGAGTGATTTGAACTCTGCAAGAAAGACAGCAAGAATCATGAATGTGTAGTAACATTCCCAAATACTTCACTGACTCACTGATTTCTTCCAGTTTTGTCTGTAATTGAAATCTGATTTCTGTGTTACAAGGTCCTTGAAGCAAATCCTCTGTAAACTCATTCATCAGACAATGACACTGTCAATTTTCTTTGTCTTCCAGCAACTACTAGCAGAAAAGCAAATGAGCATCGGCAGAACTATCTGCACATTCTGCAGCACTGTTTCTTCTGGTATTTTAATCACTTTCATGTTTATTTTGAAAATTCTGGCCTTAAAATCCAAATAATATGCCAGTCTAAACAGCCTTTAACTTGTCATGGATAAAGAAAATGCTTTAAAATAAGATCGTAAGTGCTAAAAAGCAGAAAGCAAATAAAGAGCATTGTGCTCAACAATGACCAAAAGTTAATTATATTTATTCTTATAATTGCAGGGAGCTCCCATTGTGATTTTAAAGGAATGGTGAATTGCCCTTTTTCCTGTGTATAACCTATAGAAGTTCAGCAGCATTGGATCTATATAGCTCCAGTGGGAATAAAGCCTGTTCTTTAATCTGTGTTTGCATCTAGTGTGCTTTGGTCATACAAAATCTGACTGCCAAGTGCTAGAGAGCTAAATTCTAAAAAATAATTTGGTAACATTAATCTTCTCTTCTCTTAAATTGCTGCTACTCCATACTCAGCACATTGATGTATCTCCCAACTGTTGTAAGAAAATAAAAGCAGGTGCACATTATTTGAACATCAATGTCTCATCAGTTTTAACTATATGCTTTCTAAATTACTTGTGAGACTAAGTACAAGGTCTGGATGCCAAACTCAGAAGTTGGCCATCTGTGGGCTAACAGTTGCAAACTAGCGTGTTCTTTCATAAGCAAAATGCTGGCCAAGCCATTGCTTCAGTCAACCATGGCAGCAGAGGAAAAAAAAAAAAAAAGACTTAGAATTTATGCATATTCAGAGGAGGTCACCATGTTCACTCTGTGTCAGCTGCACTTGTGCTCTGGATGAGGCACAGAAAGGGGGAACAGCAAGTGGGAGAAGTGAATGATATTACAGAGAGGGATACTTTTATTCTCTGCCAGAGTCAGTTGAAAGTGCTGTCAATAACAAGCACCATAGGAGAGTAATAACTGCAGAAGACCTCTCTCCCACAGTGAGATGCTGCAAAGTCTGAATGCCAATCAGACCCCTCCTCTTCTGGCTGTGCAGCAAAAAGATTCCCTTTGTTCCATGCATGTGTGGCTGATTGAAGCTATTGTTGTTTAGCCTGGCTCCCTTCTCTTTGTACCTCATTTGGGGAAAAGCAAGAGTTGATTTGGGGATTTCTGTCCTCCGAGAACAGCTATGAAGAAAATCAGTCCCACTCTCAATTAAAGACTTCAGTCCCACAGGAAGCCTACTTGGCTATTGCTTTTCATGGCATTCCAGGTTGAGAATAGCCAGGAGATGGTGGAGAGAAGAACTGTTCAGTATTTTCTGGATCTCAATGCTGATGTTTAATGCAGGATATTTATAAGATTTCTCTAATTTCAGAAACTTATCAGATATTGGGTACCAGAACTGATGATATCCTGTCATGGTGGGCTAGAGAACTGGTTAAAAGCTCACCCGGAGTATAGAGAAGCTCTTCTAGGGGAAGTTTGGTCTGGTTAGCAGTTAGCTGGCAGACACCATTAGAAGTCAATCTGTTGAACAATTTAACACAGGTTAAGGAAACGTAGTGCTGAACAGGAAAACAGAACCTATGGTGAAATTACGTTAGTTCTTAGCTGCAAAACTGGTCTCTGGTTCTGTTGTTTGTCTTGATAGAGGGTGGCAAAGAAGCTGATCTCTGTGTCAGGCTTTCTCCGGCACTTCAATTACAGTGGCTTATGGTGTCACTGTAGTCAGGTGAGCAGACAGAAGTTCGCCATTTTCCATATAGAGAGGAGGATTTTATTAGGTTGGAATAAACATTCAGGTCTTAAAAGGCTGGTTGAAAGTCAGGACCAGCATTTGTAAGTGTATCTAATAGTTATAGCTACAGGTAGGACCAACACGAACAAAAAATAAATACAGTAAGTGGTAGAAATAAGACTGTTGCTGAGTTCTTCTTCACTGGTACCTGTATTATAATCCCATTAAATTCAATAAAATTCCTTTAATCTGATGCTTTCCCAGCACAGTGCTCTGGTACCTTACCAATGGGTAGCAAGTCTAGACAGCAATACCGGGATTAGCCAAATGGGCAGTCAAACAAGTGCAGATGGAGCAACGGCAGGGAGGGCCACTTACAAAACCAGAGCTGAGTCAGGCTGTCTGCTAGCTGATGTCCTGATTCGAAGGTGTTCCTACTGGTGCTCACAGCTCTCTTCTCTAGCTCTCTAGCCAAAACCTCTCACAAGAAAACAGATACCTTCTCTTCTTTGCCACTGTTGCGTCCCAGAAGTGGTGAGAGTCTCGCCGCAGACCCTGAGTGACAGCAGGGGTAGAAAGCAATGCAAGTGGCTCTGTTTGGGCAGCAGCAAGTTAAGATGTTATTTGCTAAAGGGTAATGTATCCTTGTGGCACAGCCTTTTCACTGGGAGTCACCCTTCTATGAAGACAGTATCATGAGTGTTTTCACAGTTTGTGGTCCCCACCATGTGTTGGAATACCAAACCCACAGCTTCACATCAATGTAGGCATACCACAGCCCTTCTCATTCTTGCTTTCTTTTCCCAGATGAGGGATCAGTCCTGCATCTCCCACATGGCCTGTATAGTGGCCCTCCAAAGAAGGGAAGTTCATTCTCACTCAGAGAGGGACTAGGAAGAGTCTGACCCTGTCTGCTGTGGAGTCGTTTAATCACTGAGACTTTCCAGTTGAAGTTCAGATCCTGCACTCAGGCCTTTTTTTTTCAACTACTTGTATTGGTGGCCAGAATTTTCTTTCATTGACCTGCAAGTGTTTCTATTCTTATTTTGAGTGCTTTAGCACCCCACATCAATAGCTATTTCTGAAAGCTCTGTTCTGACCCATCCTGGCCTGCAGATGAGACCTACTAATGTGTACAAAGCTTGCCATACATGTTTGTGAGAGTCTTGGCTGAAAGAAGTAACAAATTCTGAGTGATTCCTATGGCAAATATGTTAGAAAAAAAATGAGCCATTGAAATTATCATGTTAGGAGAGATGTGATGAAACTAATCTTTCTTTCATGATTTAGATCTCTTATTTAAGGATTTATTAAGTCCCAGTGGATGCCATGCTGGCAACTACTGTATTACAAACATCAGCTTGATTGTTTCTATTAAGCATCAATCTATTTTAATGGACAGGGCTGCGTATAGTAAAAACAAAAGTTACACTGACCCATCAACAGTGTCCATTTTCTCATGCTTTCTTTCTCTAAAACTTCTTAATAATTTATGATGAAGAATGCACCATGAGATCACAAAATCCTGGAGAGCATAGGCTCCTTTCACCATCAACAAGCATTATTGTAGTGTTACTGCATCCAGCACTATCCAGGCTTGACTCTGCTTGGGAAGTTTCCCCATCATGGTGTAAGTCAATGTGAGCACATGCCTTCTACAGAAAGCTTGTCTTCCTACTGCCTCATGATCTGTGTAAATCACTAGCCTCTTGAAGAATTTATTAAACTATTAACCAAGTAAAATACAGTGTAACAAATTAGCATAAAACACCATGAAGAAATAAGCCGGCCTTAAAAGGGGAATGAAGGTCAAATGGAGAAATACAAAATGGAAATATGTTTGGAGAAACAAAACAAATATAGATGGAACACAAATCACTTTTACCTGCTATTGATTTTAAAGGGAAGTTGATTTTTTGTGTAGCAATAGGAGACTTTGCTCCCTACACAATACCTTCTCAGCCTGGTTCCTCCATACTTCTGTGCTGTGTGTCAGAGTTGTAATAGTGATAAAATCTGGCTTAGTGTTTGACTTCAGTATAGCTGAGACACTTCAATCAGTTGTGAAACTCAACACCCCCATATTGAATATTAGGAATCTCCTGTTATTACTTACATCTGTCATTATTTACTTACTACACAGTAAACTTTTTAGAGATGCACAAGAAAATCCACACCTGCCCTCCATGCAGACTGGACTCTGAGCAGTGATGCTGTGGTACTCCAGAGCTGTCAAACAGATCAGGACAGAGCACTGCAATCAGTGCTGGGCACTACTTCACCCGATGGCCTTCTGCTGAGACAGTGCCACTTCACCTGGCTTACCATATGTTTAGAAGAGTGGTTTGAATTACTGGTACCTGAAGAACTGACAGGGGCTTTTCACTAAATGAAAGGGAGTAGGTCCAGAGTCTGAATATGGTCCTGCTTTTTATATTTCTATTATCACAAAATTGTACATAGGAAAACAAAGATTAACATGGAATCTGGTACAGGAATCTGTCAAGACAATAAAGAACATGATTTCTCACTGAGTGCCTAGACCTGAAGTTTCCCTATCCTTTGTTTATTGTATTCTGGGATCACAGTTCATCAGTTTGCCTCAATTCAGCAAGCCATTTAAGCATGTGCTTAACTTCAGTCAGGAGTTTAGGCTTCGCTAGTATTCTAGAGTACTTAAAGTACTCTTGGCAGAAATAGGATGCATATGCTGAGTTGACATTTCTGTGTTTTAATTGCATTTGTCACCTATGTTCTTTCACATATACCTGTCCCCAGGTCAGAATATCACTCAAGCACAAGTTTAGCTACAGCCTCAGTTGAAGTGTGTGCTCTTTCTTGTTAATTATTCCTGAGATTTCTCCTTTCCTCATTTTTTCCTCATGCTTGCTTTTGAAATGAAGCATGAAACAATATGAAATTGTTACCTCTTCTTTCTTCTTTCAGCCCTTTTCAAACCCCTTTCTGTTCACATGGAGGAAAAGTATACATGTGCTTTCACTAATTTTGTCTCACTGTTATTTCAAGTTGACTTCTCTAACAAGACAAACCATCTGATGGAGCTAGTGGGGTTAAGTGTTCTCTTCATGCAGGTGTTCAGGGTAGATGCGCTAGTTCCTATCAAGGCACTGAATTACCTGTCAGTTCTCAACCATTTGGTTCCCTTAACTCTAAATCAGAATGACAAAGGCTGGGTAATGCAATCAGAGTTATAATTATAGCATCTATATTTGTGACTGTTGAGTTTCATTATCTAATGACCTGATCTTTCTTCAAGGTGCTCTGATTCAGCTACTGTGAGTAGTTTTACTGTGTTGTGTGCCTAAAGTATCTATATGAAGGCCTGTGTTTGTCAAACAAATGGAGGAGAAGACGGGAAACAAGAAGTGAGTGAAGCTGAGTGTGCTGCACTGGGTGAGAGTGTGGTATGGGCTTAGCCCCTTCCCCTTCTCCCCTGGCTTCCCTGGCCCCCTCCCTGCAGTAGTGCCAAAAGCAGATGCTGGAAGAGGCCAGAGGTGGCACAGTGGCACTGCCAGGAATGTCTCAGATCTGTAAATGTAAAGGCACACCTGGTGCCTCTCTTATCCCCATGACACTTCTTTCCCTGTGATAGAATAAGCTTGGTCCTACACAGTTTGGTTTTGACAAATTTGTTCACTATCACCCAACTTTACATTGCATTCCCTCAGCTCTCTGATTCCTCAAAGAGAACAGATAACAATTAGATATCTGTCTCAACAGCCCTTTTCAGCAGCCAAGAATAGTGTTCTTCAGAGTGAGCTGATTTTAAGACAAAACATTTATCTAAATCACTTCAACCTATCCTTTCACTCTTTTAGCTCAAGCTGTTCCCCCTTTGCAAACAGCAAGAGCTGTTGAGACCCTAGAGCTTCAGTGCCAGCTGTGTGACCTTTCCATGCTATGTTCTCTTCATCTGTAACATTCAGTGGCTTCTAGAGGAGCCAGCCTCCGGGAGGCTACACATATGTGATGTGAGAGGTGGCCAGGGAGCCTGCCTTGGGAGACAAGCTTGCAAAAGGTGGATGATTGAGAATATTGTTGTCTGTTTTACAAATGGGAATGTGAGAGGAACTGAAATGCAGTGATTTGTGTATGATTACACCAGATGTCTCAGGCAGAGCCAGAAGAACCCTTCGGTTTTTATTTCTTAGATTGTTGTTTAATAGCATAACTAACAATATTGATTTAGTATAACCAGTGGTCCTGGCTACCATTTACAGTGCTGGTCATTTTTCTGGATAAGCATTATTTATCCTGTGGATTGACACTCCCTTCAGGTAGCCATTCTGCCTAGCCTGCTGAAAATGTGGTAGCTGTGAGCTGGCCTTGTCTTTGCTTACCTAGGCTGTCAGTGGACTTCTGGCACTGATGAGACTACCATGTTCTGCTACCAATCTGCTGGGCACTCTAATTCCTTCAGTCTTTCAGCTTTGATTAACAGGAGTAATTAATCGTACACTGATGAGGCTTGTGATGACTAAGCCCACTGCAGTTAGGGGAGCAGCATGTAGATGCTGGGGAGCCAACTGTGAAGAAAGAAAGAGAACAGCAGAAAGAAGCCATGTGGACTTTTGTTCCTTTGAAGTGACCTTTCAGTGCTGGTTCTTTACTTTTTTCATTTCCTTTATTTTGTTCTTTTCCGTATTTGTTCTGAAAAGAGTCAAGCATTCTGTGCAAAGCAATTCGTATGTAAAAAGTTTTCACATTGGGATTCATCAGATAAGGGCTGCAGAGGGGTCTTATTTGCACTGACAGGTTGGCAGCCAGACAACCTCTCCATTTTCCAAATGAAAGGAGAGTAGCAGCAGGACATCTCCTACCCTCTGCCTTTCAGTACTGGAAGAGAACCAAAATCTGGCAAACAGCAGTTCAGGGGAGCCAGCTATTTAAAAGCTGCAGAAACGCACGGACACTGGGAATGTAACATACGGTTTGCCTTCTGTGAGAACCAACTGAGACAAGTGACATTCGGGTTGGTGTTTTTCTGTGATGGGGGTTGAGAAGCTTGACCTAGCAGATGTAATTTGCTTGCCTTTTTTTTCAGCATGACAGTTCGAAATGTGAAATAATCTAAATGTATTTTCAGTTCGTGGTTGTGGAAGAAAAGGCAAGCATGAAGACTAGGTCATTTTTACCCCCACTTAGTTTTGTATTCTAGAATGTAACCACTGCAGGATCCCTTTCCCATTTCCTTCAAACATACCTGTGGGGAAGGAGGATGAATGTGCCTCAAAAGTAAGCCTACTTCCCCCATGTCCCCTCCTCCATCTCAGTGGTATAAGTGTCAGGTTAAGAACACTAAGGTGAAGGACTCTCAATATGCTCAGTATGGAGGGTTACGTTCACTTCCTCCATATTTATCCATTTTAATCCAGGACACATATGCAGCCATGTCAGGGCAAAGAAAAAGATAATATCTTGATTTCCATCTTTTCCTCAAGTTAGTCTGCCAGGCACCAGTAAAATTACTTTGTAAGCTACTACTCGGGTGCAACACAGCATACATCAGAGCATCTCAGGGAAATAGGAGCAAAATTTTTGTGAATGCAGTAACAAATAAATGGTGAATTATCACTACTTGCTGTTAATCCATATTCAGGCAGTGTTGCACATAGCATACTGAGAAAGAGCACACGCTTTTACTGTCATGGGCAATATCCCCTGTGTTCAATGCTTCAGCATATGGAATCCTCTGAGGAAAAGCCCACTTCTGCCTGGATGAGTGTTAAGTGTATTTTTTTTAGCTGTATCAGTGTTGTTAAATTGGAAAGTTACTCGGTTAAGAAATCCTTAGCTGCATTGCAAAATGTGCTTTAAGTGGATAAAGTTGTAGTATAGAAAAGATAACTGTCATGGTTGCTTCTATATGTACCTAATTAAACTTTATCTTCCAGTCATTCAGGGGTAAAATAGTGCTGATGATACTTGGAAATATGTGGCTTCTTGTTAGCTGCCTGCTTGACTAATCATACTGTTGTCTTCATGCCCAAGCACTCTGCTGAATCCCAGTTTCATGCCACTGCCTTCTCTCCTGCCCAACACACATGCCTAGCAGCTCTGCTCCACTCTTTCCCTATACAGCCGTTTGCAAGAGCTCCTGTTCTTGTAAGATAGGGAGCAGGCATCAGTGACATTGCTGTCTTAAGAATCAGCTAAATTAGTACAGTGCAGTGCAGAAGGCCGGAAGTCACTTTTTGGTTGCACAAATGGCACTGAAGATTAATAGCAGTAAAAATAATTAATACCCCTGCCCAGGCTCAGTGTTTCTGTAGATATTTATTCAGAACAAGATAGCACTTTAATTTTCAAGGATTAGCTAGATAAATGACCTGTTACTTTTCACTCAATCTTTATCAAATATACTGGTGTGCATTTTACAGAGAGACTTTACAATAATTATAGTGAGGTTAAAATAAGTTTGTTTTCTATAAAACACAAAGGGAAGCTGCTAACTGTCTTCTGTGTAGTTGCTAGGTTATTTGTTTTGAGAGGAGGAGTGAATGTCAACCATATGCTTAAAACAATGTTGTCCTTTTCAACCAAATTAATTTACAGAGCTTAAACAACTGCCTTAAGTACCCATGAACACCAGTGATGCCCACAGCATGAGCCCACCTGCTTAATGCAGGCAGCTGATAAACAACAAGCAGATCACAAATGTTTCTAAGGGTTCAGATTAACATTTTTCAGAGGGGGTCCATGTGTTGCGTCAGTTCATGCTGCTAAATTGGACCATACATGGGTGTGAATCCCAGTGGGAAAACATGACCTGCGATCTTTTCTGTTCCAACTGCGGTTTTTCTGTCTTTGTTCGGTGATAATAGACCGAACGCTAGAAATATGATTGATGTCTGTGATCCGGTAAATAGTTCCCATGTACAATAGCTTTCACATCACCTCTGAAGGAAACAGAAGGTCCTTTCATTATTCGAGAGGAAGTGTTTTGGTGAAGGCAACTGGAGCCGGAAGTCTAATGACTTAAAGATCAATGTTTCCGTAACTATTTTACATTCAAAACCCAGTGCTGCTGTGAGCTACAAGGGGGGGAAAAAAAAAAAAAGAAAAAGAAAAAAGACAAGTCTTTAAAGAATAAGGCCTGTAGTAAATTCACCAGGTCAAAAAGTGAAGTGTTGCTGGATAAGCCCCTATTATCCAGGGTTAAACCCAATAGCATGTAAATGAATGGAACAGAGGTGATGAACTGCTCAAACTTTGGGTAATGCTCTTAGGAGTGATAGAGTTGATGAGAATTTGAAGTATAAAAGGTTTTTTAGAGCAATATCACTGCCATTTTTGAAAGATGTTATTAAGGGAAGCTAACACACTCATTACAATCTCTTCCTTCCTCAAATACAACTCTTGTGGTTGGAGCTCACTGTGTCCCTCTGAAGAGCAGCTAAGCTATAGTGGCAGCTCATATGTAAACGACAATAGTTCATTCAAATTGCACCTTGCTGCTCAGGCTGATGGGCAAGAAGGTACATTAAAGGTAAAACTATAAAGCAGGCATAACAATATTTGGGAAGACGTTTCTTCCCTCCCTCAATCTCTGCCTTATTTTGGAGTGATAGACGTGGAAGTAGACAAGAAATAAGAGCTCAGGGAATGCCAGTGTGAGCGCACATGAGCTGTTTCACTTGTCTAAGGAGTAGGAATTAAACATGCATATGAGAAAAAGGCATTTTTTGAGGTTTGATAATAAAATCAGGGAAGGGGAGGGTGAGGGAGTCAACAGGTGAGGTGTTTTATGGGGCATTGAGCCAGGCAGCTCCAGCAGATGGGCAGCAGTGGGATCTGCTGGGTGGAAGAGCAGGAGACTTGCAGAGGAAACTCATGTCAGAGCATACACTAGGCTGAAAACCTGGTATTAGAAACTCCATCTACAACAGGAAATAACAGAAAAGCTTTTCAAACCCTGGGTGAGGGAAAGACTTTGGGTTTACAGCATTTTCAGGCAGCCAGTACTCGAAAGCCAGGAGAGACATATTTCCTCAGAGGCAGATGTTGCGTGAGAAGATGCCGAACTACAACCAAGGGATAATTGGAATATGTTTTTTTCAAATATTTGTAAGACAGATGACTTGAGAAATTAACCTGACGGGAGGTTTCATTACCTGCATTTTCCCAATCAGGATTTCTCAGACCCATGTAACAAGCAATTTTTGTTTTTTTAGACTATACACCTGGGAATTTGAGCTCCCTCCATCTCATTTTCCTCATGTCTGGAATGACTTCAAGAAAAGCATGATTGCAAAAATGGAAAGCTTGCATTCACCTCATATGGTGAAGTTATAGAGTGGTTCAGTTGAAGGTAGTGGTAATAATATGCTGCAATGTTTAAAAAGTAGTTCTTCAATTCTCTCTGTACAATTACCACTCCAGTCACCTTTCAGATCTCCGGCACTATCCTTTGCCTCCTTTCAATCCCATCTAAATAAAGTTTGTGTGTGAAACCCCAGTTTTCCAAGTTTTCATGGTACAGAATGAAAGAACGATTAAGGGAAAAGGAAAACCCACTCTCTTTTACCAAAATAGAAATGTAAAGAATAAAATTACTGAAGGCATGCTGGGTTAGCATTTGGGTACTCCCGTGGTTATTCAGGAGCTTTCTCCCACCTTGATGCTCCTGGCTTCAGTCCCAGCTGCAAGTCCTTAGTCTTGCAATTTCTTTCTTAGCTTTGAATTTTTTTCTTCTACAGACAAGGGAGAGGCAGTCTTATGATGAAGGGATATTAATCAGTCCTGTATCTTGCTCCTTAGGCACCTACCAGTATTTTCCAGTGGAGTGAATGTAAGCACATGTATCTGTAAAGTAGCTCTTAAAATGACACACCAGCATTCTAAATTTAAGTTCAGTTTCTTGCCTGGGCGGAGAGTATCTTTCTCTGGCTTTCAGGAGCAATAGCGTCCTGCTTTGAGCTAGAACAGAACAATTCTGTTCAGTGATTTTACTTTTCAGCTGTCTCTTCTAAGTAACTGCACTTTCTGAAGTTAATGGTGTATTTTTGCAGAGAGTGTCTGCTTCTAGCAGTGATAATACTTGATGTTTACAGTTACTACCAAGGATTGGTGTGCAGAAAAGCTCTTGCTTATACTTGCTCCTATGGAGACCGAGGTCAGTGCTAAATCTTGTGTAGCACATTAGAGTGCTGCAGTGGTCACACTTGCAGGCAGGAGTGGGGAGGACGGGTGACCCTAAACTGACCGATAAGGTATTCTATCCCATGTACATCATATTCAGTATGGGATATTCAGAGAGATCACAAGAGTCAAGCTCTCTGCTTGGGGAAGAAAAAAGCTTAGGGAAGAGTGGCTGGAAAGCTGCCTCACAGAAAAGGATCTAGGGTGTTGGTTGACAGCCAGCTGAACATGAGCCAGCAGTGTGTCCAAGTGGCCAAGAAGGCCAACAGCATCCTGGCCTGTATCAAAAATTGTGTGTCCAGCAGGAACAGGGAAGTGATCACACCCCTGTACTCAGCACTGGTGAGGCCGCACCTCGAGTACTATATACTGCAGGCACCGCAGTATCTTTCAAAAACATCTTATATAGTATAAGAAAGACTTTGAGGTGCTGGAGCAGGTCCAGAGGAGCGCAATAAAGCTCAGTAGAGGTCTGGAGTGCATGTCTTATAAAAAGCAGCTGAGGCAACTGGGATTGTTTAGTCTGAAGAAAAGGAGGCTAAGGGGAGACCTTATCGCTCTTTACAACTACCTGAAAGGAGGACGCAGTGAGGTGGGTGTTGAGCTCTTCTCCCAAGTTAACTAGCAATAGGACAAGAGGTATTTGCCTTAAGTTACACCAAGGGATGTTTAGATAGGGTATTAGGAAAAAATTCTATACTGAAAGAGTGGTGAAGCATTGGAACAGGCTGCCCAGGAAAGTAGTAGCGTCACCATCTCTGGAGATATTCAAAAAACATGTAGATGTGGCACTTCAGGACGTGGTTTAGTGGTCATAATGTTGGGTTGGTGGTTGCACTTGATGATCTTAGATCTTTCCAACCGTAATGATTCTATGATTTTATTTTGTTACTCTTCAATGGCATTTGAGGAGAACTCTGTCTGTTCTGCCTCTCAATCCATGTGTTCCAGAATCTAGTTCCATAATCCAGTTCTTGAATCTGATTACCATCTACTGCCAAATCCAGTCTAGGATTTTCCCAATGCCTGCCCAAAGCATCAGTGGAGACTGACATAATTGTTATCAAGGGGTTGGATTTGGTATTGGTTTTGTGTATACTTGTATCTATTTCATTGTATTGTTACTATTTCATTAAAACTCTTTTAGCTTTTTTTTCCAGTCTGTCTGTCTCTCTCTTTCTTATTCCCCTTCTCTTCCCTTTGGGAAGGGAGAAGGGTTAATAGAGAGCATTAGTCATTTGTCTAGTGGCCGGCCAAGTCCTAACCCTTGACAAGCAGCATTGGTGAGGAAGATAAGGGTGACAGAGTTAGCCAGGGCCTTTGTGCCACTCTGCATTGCTAAGGATACTGTGAGTAGCTGAGTCATTTGACCTCTACTGGCTGGAAAACTTTTTTTTTTTTAATTGGTTTTTGGAAAGGGCCCTGAATTCTTGTCAAATGTCAGACAAGAGAGGATCAACTGCATGGCAGCAAAGGGAGGAAGGAAGGATACAGGAGAGAGCGGCAGCTTACAAGCGCCCCAGAAGAGTAAAGGGTATGGAGTTTGATCTGTTGTTGCACTCCTCTGCTTCTTCTGGGCTGCACCAGCACATATTATAGGAAGGGTATTGTTGCAGGAAAACAGAAAAGGACCAAATGAGAAGACACCTTCAGGATTATGTGCGTGAAGAGCTCCTTCACAAGTATGCTTGTGCTAACCCATATGTGTGTGCACACAGGTACACACACACTCACTCCTCCCTATCTCCCAACTGCAGATGAACATGAGCCAAGCGAAGAGACAGCTCTGTTATAGTTAGTCTTGAGAGGAAAAGACAAAAGCATAGACTAAATGATTCAAATACAACACCTGAGAATTAAATGACAGAAGTACTGCAATTGAAGCAGGTTGCGCTTGTTTTCTTTGCATGAGTACCCGTGCCCGTATTGCTCTTATTTGTGTGTGTACGTGAATCACATGTAGAGGATCAGATGAGTAATCACTTCATGTGGGGGCATAATCCATAGTTACTGTCAATGCCAAGTAGTGCTCAGTGTAATTCCTGCTATTCTTCTGTTGGAGGACAAAGCAATCCTATCTGAAATTATTTCAGAGGGAACTAGGAGGAAAATAAATATTTGCATGAAACCATGTGCATATACAGTGTGCGCCAGGCCAGGAGGTGTTCATTGTGTTTAGTCCCTTGAACAACAAGCTCAGTGGCTGCTTTCTACTTTCAGAAGCAAGGGGAGATTCTGCTTTTCTTGTAGAAGCTGGATGCAGCTGGCCCTCCACTTTTCTGTTGGAGGCAGGTGAAGCTGCCATGTTTGTGAGTGTGACCATAAATCCATGTGCCTGCTCCTGACACAGAAGGTAAAATGTCTGGCTCGAGGCTGATGCCCCTTGCTGAACAGAGTCAAATGGTGGTATGGTGGAAGGTTCTACCGTGAATTGCTGCAGGCTGACCACAAGCGCATGCATCTGAATATAGGATACATCCGTATCTGAATCAGGCAGACTAGGTCAGAAAAGCAAAGACTAAGCTGCAGTGGGCATGCAGGGGAAAAAGTACAAAGAAGGAGAGTTGTATTTGAGGTGAACAGCATAAAGAGGGAGAGAGCATAATTATTTTGGGGGATATTTTGCATTTGAATGCTGGAATTTTTCCAGAATGCAAATCAAACCAACACTTGGAAACATCTGCATGTGTGTTTCCAGCTCACAAAATACTCTGATTGCAAGAGCTGTTACAGGCCTGTTGGTATCAAACCCTCTTTCAAAAAAAGGTCCTTTCCAATATTTAGTCTTAATTCTTTACCTAACATTATACTTGCAATAGGTAAAGATACATATGATATCACAGAGTAAGATGATAAAAAATAATGTTATGAATGTTGTCCTTCCTGCCTGAGGGAAGTCATCTGCCTTTAGGCTGTTCCTGTGAGAAAGGACTGCATGCTGAAGGGCAGAAGATTTGAAGCAAGGGCTGAGAGTGTAAAGCCACATAGAATCATAGAATGTTAGGAGTTGGAAGAGACCTCTAGAGATCATTTGGTCCAACCCCCTGCCAAAACAGGATCACCTAGGGCAGGCCACACAGGAACGCATCCAGGCGAGTACATCTCAGAATATACTCTGTACATCATGACTAATGATTATTTGCAATATTATTTCATTTTAGTTTATTTTGATACCTCTTCAGGGAAGTTTATCTTATCTTAAAAATATAATTGTCTCTATTTTTCTATGATTTATTTTTTAAAAGTCATGTGGTAAAAATCCACAGTATAACTATTACATTGATAGATTATATATCACAGGTATCAGACCATGAGTCCATCAGTTCACGTTGTTTCTCCTGACCTTCTACAAAATGATTAGGAAGTATGTAAATAATAAAACAATGCAAAATTAATTAACTAAAAAATCAAAATGAAATGTCAAACTTGGAAAACAAAAATGCAAGAATTGGAATGGAATTTTTTTTACATTTTCTCCTTACTGAAGTTACTATTCAATTTTCATTGAAAATGCTCATTTAGCCTAAGCAAATTTCATTGACTTTTGACTGGTGAAATTGATGCAGAAGTCTGAATCCCAGGAAGATTTTTTCAGCCTTCTCTATTTGCAAATTATGTAAGCTGGCAAGCAATTATAAACACAATCATTTATTCTGAAGCAGGAATTTTTTAGAGATGTGTAAGACAAATCACAGCAAACCTAAATAGTTATTATGGATCTTGCACATTTAAGAAACTCAAAATTTGGCAGTAGATGAGCCTATGTAGTTCAGTACATTGACTAAACTAGAGAACAAGAAAATAGCTGTTTATGGTATTGGTTTTGTGCATGTAAGTTCCAGGGCATGAGTCCAAGTGGGTGTAGTTATGGACCTATGTGTTTATGTACATCTTACTCACCTGTTAAGGTATGCTTTCCTGGACCAATATATTGGAGGATTTTGTTTATTTGTTCATTTGAAGTTATTTTTCCAGGATGATATCTGTAATAGATGTGTTGGTTACAAATGTAAAGGTGAGACAATGGAATCATGCAGTCCCATGGCCCTAATGTAGTTGGACTATATTGACTCATAGTGTCCAAATTAACATCATCTCCTAAAAGAGGATCTGTGTATTTTTATGCCCAAATATTATGCATTCCTTTTCAGAAACAAGAGACATAAGGAGAGAGAAAATTAGGAAAGGTTGGCAGCAGAGCTCTGTAGTCTTTTGCTGTCACAACACAAGACAGCACTGATGGTTTCCATTTGTTTGAACAAAAAATGGCTTGTTATTTATTCCTATCTAGAAAAAAACCCCTCAATCTATATACCTAAAGGCAAAACAAATTGTTATTAACCCCATAAACAGGCCTAAATCGTCCCATTGGAGTTGTCTTCTAGCTCACTTAGGAGTCTTTCATGCAAATGCTGACTATTTCCAGGCTGAAATTACTGAAGATAGAGATGTGTTATTGCATAGGCATTGAAGATGGTAAAGAGCATAATGATAAATTGATCCATCCCATAAGATCATAGAAGGGCTGTCCGTGGTTTTCCATGACCATCTTGAGAGTGAGAGAGAGAAACGGAGAGGAGGAAAACAAAATTTAAAAGGGCTTTTTGAACTCCTCCTAGCGCACTCATGGCTGTAGTCAGCTGCCATACTTGCTTGGCGATTTATAGAGATCTCGTGATCAGCCTATAAATCACCATAGGGTGATTCTACTTCTTGCATAAGGCTAAAGTTACCACTAGCAAGGTAGTTAAGCACCCCTTCTTATGCAGGTACTGCCTGTATCATTTTAACAGGTGAATGCGAATGTCCAAGCAGCATAATTACATCCAAATGCTCCCTTCGTTCTCTTCCTCTTCCTTTGCCATCTGTCTGGCCTTCTGAATTCCATGCCATCAAATATTAATTGCCTCGTGGGAGTTTCTCACTAGAAGAGCTCAGCCTGGTGCTTGCAAGTAGAAACTCACAACTGTGTAAACATCCCAAAGGATCTAACTCACCTGGCCTACCCTGCATAAATTTCACCTGAAAACCTGTACTTGCGCTTTATAGCTTGTTGTACTGTTAGTGGTAAAGTTGGCTGAAAGGGCAGAGCCTTCATAGCAGGAATACATTCCACAATTTATAGACCGACTCTAGCGAATGTAAGCTGGAGACTCCCAGCACTGCTTCCACATCACAGAGAGCCCTGAGTCTGCTGTTGTGCACTTCATGGAGCCATGACCACATTGGACAAAGCAGGTGAAACTCATCCTCACCCAGGTTGCACTCACTGAATGGGCCCAAGGCTGCAGAAAATCAAGGTCATCATTTAAAAAAATTATGAGTGTATATTTAAGTATCAAAGAATGGGAGCCATTATGGGATGTTCAGTGGTGCCTTTATTCTTGCTTGGTGGGGTTACAGAACCCTTGTCTTCTCCTTCTATAGTTCAGGGATCATCAGCAGTTGCTACTGCCTTTTCCTATCGTGTTCATATACAGATTCATCACTTGTGAATTGCCTTCCATAAAAAAAATATTCTAGTGTTTTTTTACAGCAAGAAAGTTTTCTTGATGCTAAATGCCACCCAGTGTTTTATGGGAATTATTATACTAACTGCATTTCCTGAAAGCTTGTTATTATTATACTTATTTTGGTCTGGGGCTGTTTTACTGTTGCTGGCAAACAAGATTTCATACTTATCCATCATGGCCTTTATGATGAAGTTTGAGTCTTCCACAACGAAACTGATGTAACATCTGTTCCCTGAGAGGGTCAGACAGCCTGCTCATGCTTTTTGACTGTGTGATCTTGAGTGATACACCTTCATTCCTCCTGTGCTGATGAGTTTTCTGAGAGATGGGATTGGTAAGGTGACCCCTACTTCTTGGACGATTTCCTCTTGAGGTGTGCTGATGCATTTCTCAGTATTGGATGCATCAGTACAACACTCTCATATATAAAACATCAAAAATGCTCTCACTCTGGGCCTTCTCTCTTTGCTGCCCTCAGTACTCTGTTGCTTTTATCAGCAGCTTCTGCTAGGAAGGTACATTGACTCCCTTCTTTCAAGTGCTGAACAGTTGTTGCATGATGTACCTGCCCCTGGGCTTCAACTGTGGAACAGGGGAAAAGGAGAAAAATGATGACTTTTTCACAACTGGGCTGGTGAAATTGTTGGAAGGATATCAGTAGTGTCTGTGTCAGATACACATGCTTGCAAGCACAGGAAGATGTGCTCCTGAAGAAAATGATAGATGGCAAGATGATAAAGGTTTTTCTGGTGTAACTAAGCAGCTGGTTGGGTAAGGAGGTATCCTGCAGTTGTGATACATGGTTGTAATTCACTCATTAATGTTTGGATATCTCATCAGCTGATAGAATTTCTGCCTGGATGTTAATCACACCTGGTACGAGTTCCTCTTACTCAAACCCTGCAGTTTCACATTATAGAAATTCATGTTGCAGTCATCAGCTAAAATATCTTCCTAGCACATTAGTATTTCCTCACCTCAAAAACAACTTGAACATACTTCTAATTAGGTGCTCTTTCTCAGTTTTACAGAATGGCTACTCGGTCAATTACTGATAAAGCACAGGTAATGTGGTGAGGTAAGTGCCAGTGAGGTACTCAGCAATTTGCTTATAAATCAGGATTCATGCAAACAAAATGTTTTTCTATAATCAGGTTGCTCATTGCAAGTATCACTGCTTTTTTATTGCTGGAGATTTGTTGAGCTTTGTGGCAGTCAGGTAGGATCAAGAGAGGAGCAGTCGCTCCTCATAGCTGCTGTGTCAAGTTTGTAGTGCCTTTAGATACACAGTCTCTTGAAGTCTTGGTGGGGAGGAGTGGAAAACGTTTAACTTCCAGTGTGCCCTGCACCTATATGATTCTGTACCACGTGTTACAGGAGAGTTTACAGAAAATGACATAGAGTTTCAAAAATGACAAGCATTGAGTTTTAGTTGTTTCGGAGGGGATCTTAATATACTATTGCAATCTACTTGCATTTATCCTGAAGCCAAAATGGGGATATTGGCTGCTTCTTTCAGCAGCTGCCTCCCCACTGATCTCTTCCTGCCCTCCCAGGACTCTACTTTCCTGGGTCTGGACCTCGGTGGACACCAAACCACCGTTCTGGGAAGCACCTGCTTATGTGCTGGCTCCAGATTCTGGCTCTAGTACCAGCTCTTCCTAAAACCATACGTAGCTTTTCCAAGATGCACAGTTCAGTGTCCTAGTGGATAAATTGCTGGAGTTTCTTTTATAACAGTACTATAGCAAGTATCTAGTAGTGTAATACCTGTCTTTCATTGATTAAGCAGCAGCAGAGTGACATTAGTTCTCCTGAAGCATGATACCTAAGGGTCTAAACTACAACACTTTATTATATATATTTTATGAGAAGCCAGATTTCTCTATCATACTTTTATTGGCTACCAGCTTCTACTGTGGAAAAATAATACGTATTTTCTTTGGTTAGTTATTATTTCAATATCTTAAGCATGTGCACAGTCTCCAGCCATCAGTAGCAGTAGATGCATAATTCAGGTTATAATAGCACTGACTGAATATCTTTTAGTTTATCCATCCTATTGCAGATAGTTTTTGCAAGACTTATGCAAGACTACAGGCCTCCAGCTTGCTAGCCTAGCATTTAACTGCTTATCGGTCCCACCCTTAATCTCCTCATTATTTCAATTGCACAGCTACAATAATTAGATTCTGTATTTTTCAGACTTCATAGACTAACTTAAGACTACAGTAGGTGGGGAGACAAAATTTCCTTTGTAAATCTTGGTTATCGCTTTGTATGCCTGTCATTACTTTGCTCAAAAACAAGACCAGGTGAGGTTCAGTCCTGGCTACAAAGCTGCTTTCACCAATTTACTGAAGTTAAACTGGTACACACTGAGCATTTAATTACTGTTTAATGTTCTGTCTAGAGCCAAACAACGTCTGACCTGTATTGCATCAGCTGGCACAGCTCTCCACCTTTCTGGGTATGACCGCACTTCAGTGCTAGTCTTGACAACTGTACTTGTGAAAGCTGGCAAAAAAATGCACAAAAGTTTACTACTCTGACTACACATGTGCGATAGGTGCTTCATAAACCTATAAGTTGTCTTGTTACAGAGTTTAAATCCTGGAAAAATTGTATTTTTCTCATCAGAAATTCTGCAGGTATGACTCCATTGCAAAGTTTTTCTAGGCCAGTTCTGCCAGCTCAGGAGAAAAGAAGTGCATTATTCCTAGTGAGTACCAGGATGGAGGCCTGCACTCCATCATTCCTTTTCTATCCCAGACAGCTTGCTCCTTTAAGTAGATATATAGATAGTTTTGCTGACTTGTTTTTCTGATACTAATATTGCTACATTTCCAAAGGCCATACAACCCTATTGTTTTAGGCACACAGCAGGTATGCAATAAAATATCACCTGTTCTAAACAACTCATCATCTAAAAAAAAAAATCTGGCCTGATTTCTAATCTCAATGGTAACTCATTCAGAATTATGTGATAATGAATAGCCAGTTTCTTCAGCACAATTACCTATAAATGTCTAGTTGACATGGTAGCTATGTGATGCCTTATGCCAATTAATTACCATCGTTCAGTGATATTTTATGCTTTTAGTAACATACATCAGTAGCCATGCTGCAAAGGATATAAACAGGAAGGGGAATGTTAAGTAGTTTTGATCATTATAGATGCAACATTGAGATTTCTGGTATGTATGACTCCTGAAAGTATCATGAAATAGGGAAATTATTCAATGCACCAGTTTTGGGTGTTATTTGAAGCTGTTGGGTTTCACATATTTCTATGTGCTCATGCCTGCATTTTCTTCATCCTTAACTTGGTTTACTCATGACTTTTGGAATTACTGCTGTGCATAAAACAAGGTGCTCCTGCTGTGGCCAACAATGAAGGAACGACAATGGGTTGATGTGTCTTACACACTTCTCTTGAGCCTCTGCTGCTGGTCACCTTGGAGACCAGAAGTGTCCTGGACTGGCCCCACAATTGCTTTAACCAAGTGGCAGCTCTTACATTTTCTGCTTCATGTGTAATTAGTGGCATTTCTTGAATAATATGTGCTTGTTCTGATGTGAGGCTTTTAAAATAACCGACGGTGGTGACACATTCCCAAAGCTTCTATATTCCTCCAGGGATAATATTTAATATTTAATTTGGAAGTTTAGCAAACCTTACTCCAGTTCACCAACACTGATGTGAGGAAAGTCCCAGAAGGGCAATAACTGCTAGCTTTTCCCACAGCCGCTACCACAAATAGATAGTCTAAGAGGGCTGAGTGCATATTTGCAGCCTTTTAACACAGAATAATATTGAAATACCTCTAGAGATCATGGAGCATCTGTAAAACCGTATTTATCTTGATCCAGCCAACCCTAATGTATTTTAACTCTTCAGCTCTCCCTTTGGCCTGGGGCAATGACATGAAATAGTGCTGCGTATTAGGATTTTATGTATTTATGGTTAATGCTATTGACTCCAGGTGAAGTTTTAATTCTGCCAGCAGTGCTTCTTTGGCATCACCTTCCCATCTTATTCTACTTTAAAGTGACCTTTAGTATATTAGTTTAGTTGTTGCTAGACTAAGAAGAATCGTCACAGTATTGGAGTGCATATGTGCCCTTAGTGTTCATACCAAAGAAAACAACAATCCCATTTTCAGTTATTCACCAACAGCCTTTTTCCTCTTAATAGTACTATCCTTTTAGTCATCAGCTAACAGATTTATTTCTTAATAGATATCTTTAGGTTTCATAGCCTGTAAAAAGCAGGCTCTCCTTCATGCTTACTGCATGTTGCATACAGTCCTTGCTCCTATTTCGTGCCAGCAGCTACTACTGGGTAGTAGTTTGGTGAACCCCAGATCACCTGATCTCTTAGGGATTTATGTCTCATGTTGAATGAGACATAAATGCAGAATCCAGAGAGAACATGCAGAATCCAGACTCTGGTGTATAATAAGCAGTGAGTTTACCTCCAAGCCTATACTTAGTGGCAGCATTGTTAGGTTTTCTCACTCCTGCTCAGTTAACTATTCACAATAAACCTGTAGGTTTGCACTCTGTTTTAGTTTAGATTTAAATTGGATCAGTGTGTTCAAACAATATAGAAAAAGATGTACAGTGCTTGACTTCCTTTTTCTCTTCTTACTGTCTTCTGAAGACAAGGCTAGAAATTCAACTAGGCTAGAAATTCAACTTCAGTTGTATCTACTTGATCTATAGGTGGTTAATAATAATGACAGTTTTCATTGTGTCTTTTCTATTGCACTATATCAGGCAAATATGCTTTGGGGAATAAACTTTATGGGAATCATGAATAATAAGCAGGTGTTTCATTATTCATGTCTATCTGCTTGGGGAAGAAATGTCACAGAGTGAGTAGGTGGCTGGACCAACTTTATGTAGTAGTGAGTTGATGAAGGGGGCGGGGGACGAGAGAAAGCTCATGCACCCTAGCTGATTCCTTTGCCTTAAACAATGAACATTATTTTTTTTAGGATTATTTTACTTTAAGTCTTGTGAATGCGATTAACATGCCCAAGATTATCCAAGAGGATAAATTATTCATACAAATTGCAAATTTATGAATGATATACAGCATTATATGCAGATTTCTTTAATTTTTCTAACACTCTGGTAAATTTGAAAATGAGACTTTTTTTTCTTCTGAAAACCTTTCTTTGCAGTGTTGTTAGTAGCTTCATACTAGATAAAACAGGATAAACAATAAAAAAAAAAGAGCTTAACTGCAGAGCTCACAAAGGAATAGAAAAGGAAAGAAAAGGGAAGGAAAGAAACAGAATATCTGAGTTGGAAAAGACCTACAATGATCATCTAGTCCAGAGTCTGTTTTGCCCTGTGTGAGAATGAGACAGATTTAACCAAAAAGTTGTCAGGCTACAGTGTTAGCTCAGAGGTAAGTTAAGTCTGAGACTACTGATCAGAAATCAATTTTGAAAATCTCATACATGAAGACATAAGGATGTAATCACATGTCAAGTTTAAGAGAAGGCTCTGGCTTCCCGGTGTGCTCATGTCCTTCTGCATTATAGAGGTGCAGCTGCTTCTCCCAGGACACAGACTATCATTTCAGAAAAGATGCTGACCTAAATTTAGGCTTAGACTTAACTGAAATATTTGTGTACTAGAAAGAAAGATCACAGCGTTTTTCTTTTAATCTTGACGTTTCAAAGGGCTGCAAGTTTAGAGGTCTGGTTTTTTGAAACAGTGCATTGTTCAGAGCTCTCTTCAGGTCCTACATGGTTCTTGACACGTTTCTTGTAGTAACCCGTGGCAGTAACATACAGCATTGTGTCTGCCACCAAGGGAAAACCTGTATGCAATCTAGTGGGCGGGCAGCTAGAGAGAGACTAAGGAATCAGTGAAATCACCAACTACTTTATTGTTGCAGTTTTAGTTATAATTTACTCTTTAAAGTAAATTGTATGACCAATAATGTCATGAAGTAAGAAGGCATCCAAAGATTATCAGATCTAACCACAGACCTTAGGCTGGATCCAAATCAAGGCACTAGAAATTAATCCTTTCATGTCTTATGAAAATGCATGTCCAAATTCCTAGATCAGACTTCAGCTATTACAATTTACATCCAGGGTTGAACCAGACTGACCTGCAAAATCTCTAAAAGGAAATAGCAAGTCTAAATGCTTCAGATGAGCTTGTAATTTAGTAACTGGAAATTTATGTTATGTCACATTAATAGGCTAAGCATATTATAGACAAGAGGAGGCTTGGAATGACACAAGAAGCAGACAGGTTGGGTACAAACCTTACCTTCAGTTTGTGTGACTCCTATGATCATCTGGAGGCAAAAGGTTATATAAAGCACCTTTTTCCAAAGTGACAACAAAATAAATATTAGTATGAGAAGTAGACATTCAGACACTACAGTTGAGGCAGATTAAAACAAATATAGAGAACCCCTTCAAAACTGAAAAATCCTATTGATTGTGACTGGTAAATAAGATTTACTTCCTAAGACGGTTAGAACAAATTGCCATGACATATCTCACCTCTGGCGAGGCACGTACATCAGCTCATGTCCTGTGACTTCAGCCCACCTCAGCAGCACTAGCCACTGCAGGTTTGCTTCAGCACATGTGGCAGGAAAACCTGCAGCCTTATTGTACCCAGCAAGAGTGATGCCGATGGCTACCAAGTTTGTTCAGTGACTACTGTCACCCTGTGATGGAGAGGATGCACCCATGATTCAGCCCATGTCAGAGAAGGGGATCGTTTTCCCTTGCGTGGGTCTGCTGTTACCTGATGTCAGCTTCCACAGAACTAAAATTAATTTGGTCACAGGCTCAGGATACAATCTGAAAACTGATCTGAAAACCCAAAGTCTTTGTTTTCAGGCAGTTCTTTGTTGTGGCTCACCCTGCAGCCTCACGAGCACCAGTGCTGGCACAGGGCAAATGGTAGCCAGCAGCTGCAGAGCACAGGAACCACTTGCAGCAGCAGCTCAGGGCTGTAACAGACAGTTCCAGGTTGGATAAGATCAGATGCCCTGAGAAGACAAAAGGAGCTGAGGTTAGCTAGTCTCCCAAAAGGCTTACTGAAAATATGTTATAGGACTGAAGCAGTGCAGCCTATAAACAGTATCTATAAGGTGAACAGAGTATATACAGATGTTTTGTGAAGCCAGACTAGAGGAGCATTCCTGTAAGAGAACATTTTCTGTATTGTGCAAATAACTAAGCAGTGGTGGTGTTTTGCCTTTTTTATTATTACTTTTTATTACCGTAAAAGTAGTTATCCATATTACAAATAGGTATGAGGAAATAAGAAACCATTTTGGGTCACACAAAACAGAGACAGTTCTTTTGAGCTTTGTGGAGAGCTGAAGGCCTTCTACATAGACTTTAAATCCCCTGAATCAGCAAGGGTTTATTGTTCAGACATGGGAGCCTCTTGGCGTAGCAATACAGAGAAGATCTGCATTACCCCTACACAATATTACCCCATTTGACTGCCTCCTTCCCCTGGTCCTGTGGCAGGGCTGAATAACTACAAAGTGTGTTGAGAAGCCACATTGGTTCTGCTGAAGTATCTGCGAGACTTTCAGTGGGTGAAAATGGATGAAACAATTATCCTGTAATTTTACATAACTGAGATTCTTCAAAGAAAGTGATAATAAGTAAATCCTAGTATAATCTTCATCCTCTGTGAGGCTTTTGCATCTTTACCATGTAGCACTTGACTCTGGCACTCCTGTTAGAGTCAGGAGAGGACCAGCGTGCCCCACAGCCCTCCCTCTCCATGCTGCCTTCCCCCTTGCAAGTCTCCTGCACAAATTTAGATCTGTTCTCTGTAAAGCAGGAGAGCACAGCTCCTTTGATGATCTTGATCTAAATAGCAAGTTGTCATCTGAATTAAAAGAGAGACTGCAGTGGATGAAAGCAAAGCAATGTGCTTATTTTCTGGTCTAGCAGTGCTGTTATTCTACCTGCATCCTAAGACCATACACAAATAATGGGGAATTTGCTGTCTTAATGGCTGTTAGTTTTTTTTTATTGTACCTCTGCGGCTGTGTGGGTGACTGTGAAAAGGGTTTTGCACATGTATATATGTATTTTTGGTAGACGCTGCACAGCTAAAGCCTCTTTTAATTTTCTCTCTAATTTATTTTTAATTTTGTAACCCCCCAGGGGTAAATCCTTATTATATGATGTAAAATCATCTCTTCTACAAAGCAGCTTATTTGTTGATTTTTAATTTGAGCCAGCAGAGGCAAAGCTGTAGTTTTTTTCCAAACACTGAGAACTCCTCTGTATATTCAACTGTCAAGTGTGTGCAACACTGCAGAATTAGTGAAAAAATGTAAAACCTAAACCTATCCTTCTACAAAAAGCAGAGAAAGGATTTATGTTTCTCTGTGTTAGCAGTATGTTAGACTTCTGAATCTTAAAACTCTCTTATATGCAATTTCCTTTTAAATCTACATTACTTTTCATTAGACTAAATATGAAGGCTTACATTTTCAAAAGCTTGAGTGCTGACAGGAGTTAGAGGTTTGTTTTTTGAAAGGGTATCTCAAAAGATGGCAGTGTCTGAAGATGGCTTTATTCTGTGCAGTCACATAACTGCATGTTCGCCAACATCAGTATGTGCTTTGGCTGACTGGAAATGTTGCCTTGAAACTGACCTGCACACTTTATGGTTTAGCATTTTTTTATATGACTGGCTGGAAGCCTTAGTCACCCAGTCCTATTGAGATAATAACAAAACCACAAGATCTAACATAATTTCTCTTCCTTTTACATTCAGTGGGAGAGATGTTTATTTTCAAAACACTAGTTATCTCATCCTAAACAATCTGGAACATATTAGGTGAAAAAAATCTTTAAAAATACCTTACCAGCTAGTTCAGGTGTAGGCATCTACATTTGGTTCTTCTGGTCTACAATGCTTACAACTCTAAAGATTGGAATAATTACTTTGCTTTGTCATCAAGGGAAATAAAACCCCCAGCTTGTCTCTTTTTGTTTAGTTTTTAATTGTGTCGTATTTCCCCCACACACTGTTTTTATGCAAAGGTGATGTTTGTTTCTATTCAGGAAGAAAACTTTTGAATGAAACTCAATTCCATCTGCTTCTCATTTTAGACATCCCAAGACGAGCCAAAGCTTCCCACTTATCTCTCTAAGCCCTATTTCCCTTCTTCTTCTTGTCTGAATTCACTGAGGATGCCATCTATGCTTGTTGTCCGGAGGTTCTGTCCTGCTGGCAGCCAGTGCCTTATCTGGGCTCTCTTCCACTGTTGCCTTCACTCTTGCAAAGTGTGACATTTGAGTATGGTGGCTTTATTTCAGCCTCATGTCAAAACTGGGACTCCGCTTGCCTCTTCCTTGATTTGTCCATAGCATTGGATTGACGCTCACTGCAGATGATCATCTTTGTTTATCCTGCCCTTCTTCCCAGAAAGTCTCCCTCTTTAGGAGCAAGTCACAGAATCACAGAATGTTAGGGGTTGGAAGGGACCTCTGGAGATCATCAAGTCCAACTCCCCCTGCCAGAGCAGGATCAAAGAATCAGGCCAGGTCACCCAGGAACGCATCCAGATAGGTCTTGAAAGTCTCCAGAGAAGGAGACTCCACAATCTCTCTGGGGAGCTGGTTCCAGTGCTCTGTAACCCTTACAGTAAAGAAGTTCTTCCTCATGTTGAGGTGGAACTTCCTGTGCTCTATCTTGAATCCATTGCCCCTTGTCCTAACACAGGGCACAAGTGAAAAGAGATTGTCACTTCCTTCTTGATGCCCAGCCCTCACATATTTATACATATTAATTAGATCCCCTCTCAGTCTTCTCCTCTCCAGACTAAAAAGCCCCAGGTCTCTCAGCCTTTCCTCAAAAGGCAGGTGCTCCAGTCCCTTAATCATCCTTGTAGCCCTCTGTTGGACTCTCTCAAGTAAATCCCCGTCCCTCTTGAACTGGGGAGCCCAGAACTGGATGCAATACTCCAGGTGAGGTCTCACTAGGGCAGACTAGAGGGGAAGGAGAATCTCCCTTGATCTGCTAGACACACTCTTTTTAATGCACCTCTTTTTAATTCATTCTATGAATTGTGATGACAATACCAAAGAAATAGCGGTAAACAAACAGTCTCCAGATTACCAATGTAAAAATGCATTGCTTTTTGCTCAGTATACCCTCAGATGGGGTCTATCAGTTTTGCTAATGCTTGTAGATATGCACAACTGAGAATAAATGACGATAAATAATAATAAGTGTAATGATGTGGGTAGAGCGACTCCAGTCAGAAGCCTGACCTTTCTTGCACACTGAGTAACAAGTGAGTGCAAGCAAAGACAAAGTATCTTCCACAGAGAAAGATGCAATTCCTGCACAACAATTTTTTTCCAGAAGCAAATTCTCTATTTCATTTCTGTCACGTTGAACACCTGTACATCTCTCTGCTTTCTACTGGGCAAGACAAAGGCACTTGCTGTGAAGCCAAACCAATGTTCATCAGAGCTGTACAGTGCCTGCATAAATTCATTTTGGCATTGCTTTTAGCTCTGCCCGGCCTCACCTGAAACTGATCTTTTGCAGTTTGGAATATCTCAGAGCTATATATCAAAGATAAAATGCCACTTGACATACTTCTGTTATTTCTGTCATTAGCAAAGAAAGGATTGAGAAAGCAAAAGAGAGAACCTTGTTTGTCAGTTAAAAATTGTGGAAGATTTAAATTCCATCTCTGGAAACGCTGACTTCACCCATTAGCCAGAAGTCATGACCATACATTTGTTTTGAAAGCTAACTTATTTGGGCACATCTGAGCAGTACAGTCATCTGTAGTTGGAAATTGAAGCTGGGAAAAGAAAGCACTGGCAAATTAAAGGCACCAAGAGAGTCTTTGAGGTGTGTCCATAGTCCTTGCTCAGGCAATCCAATGCCAGTGCAGTTCTTAAGCCTACTGCTTTCTTTTGATTTATAGGTATCACCAAAGTCCTACTTTTAACAGCAACGGATTCGGGTGGTATTTTCACTGTTGGATGGACTAGAGACTACAATTTGTCATCTTTGACTTTTAAACTTTCTCTTTACAACTAAAATTAATAATCACACTGAAATGTTAACTATGCTGTTCCATTGCATTGATGTTTTTCATTTCGTGTTTTAAAGGTGTTATCTGCATGGTTTACATTGATTTTGGTAGGAATTGAGATGTTTAATCTCAAATGCTTTTTTGAAAGTATCTTCTTAAATGTATTAAAAAAGATCTAAAATATTGCTCTTTCTACATGCTCAGATCATCGTAACAAATACATAAATGTAGTCATAATTCATATCTGAAGGGTAGGATTTGCTTTTTCATGAGTTTTCCTGCGAGTTGGTCATAACAGTAAAGTGTGGTATGGTTGAATGTACGGACTCGTTGTTTAGAGTCTTTAATTAGCCTACTTGCCACCTTGTTTCTGCTATTTCTCTGCTGCTTACTGAGAGAAAGAGAAGAGAGGCAAGGAAGGAAGGAAGGGAGGCGTTTTAGCATTAACAGTTTTGCACGAAGTGTCATTATCACCGTACCAAATAATTAGGTTGTTGCCTAATAATATCCCACTGGAAGTGTGTATGTGTGAACATCTGTTAATGAACAAATGGCAAATGATGGAGATGCTTTGTTCAGGTAAATACCCATTCAATTCACTCAGTAAAGCGAAGATTTATCATCTTAAGATTTCTGAATCCACTTCTGACGTAATTATCCATTTTTCTGTGACTGCATCTTGTAAGATCTGAGATACTCCTGTGCTTATAGAGAGCCTGCCATTTCTGATGATATGGCAGCCCATTTGTCGCCAGGTCTATTTGAACCGGACAGCAAACACTCTTGTGATGAGGGAAAATGATAAGAGAGAATTGGGAAGCCTGAGCAAGTTTTAGTGGCAATTGACAATAATGTTCCTCCTCCTTCTGTATTTTCCACTACTCATTTTGATGATCACAGGCTCTTAGAAAGGCTGGAGCAACAAGAGCAAATCTCAGAAAAGTGGGGTGTTTTTAAAAAACTTTCAAAACAGTTCAGATTCCATTTATGGTACTTTGGCAGTAGAGGTCAACTGTCCTTAGAATCCTGTGTAGGCTACAGGCTCTTAAACACCTCCAGTCATACTGTGTTCAGTCACACTCAGGAAGTCTGGCCTCTTTCACAGTGGGGTCTCATCAGGTCTAGGTCTTACTGTAATGCAAATAAGTAACAGGTTTGCCGACTCTCACTAATGAGCTGGTTTCTTTTGAACGGAGAACAATAATGATCCCTAGCCCAACATGAGGAATGCTTTGACCTTTTAAAAGTTGTGGATTTGATCAGCAGGCTTTATTCTACTGTCAATCTTCACATGGTGGAAATTAAGTACTGGGCTCCCATAGAAGGCAGCAAACCAGCCTACTTCAGAAATCAATCCTGAGAGCAGAGCAACCTGTCACACAAAATCTGTTTGTCTCAGTGCAGCCTTTCTCTAATCAAGTCCGATATTTTGAACCTCTAGGATCATAATAATCATCTTTGGAACAGGATCTGTAATCTGCCCCAAAGTGATGCTTTTACTCTCCTGCTCTAATATTCCATCATAGTTGCAAATACTGATAATCTCTCACTCAGGCAAAGCCCTCTTGCATCTTGTGTGATACAACATTTATTAGTATGTATGGAAAATATAAATATAGTAATAAACTACTCTATAGCATTTTATATCTGTAAATAGCTGTCTATATATATAAAGAAAACTAAGAACACATTTACAGCCTACCCAAGCTGCGCTTGTTTTTTCCTGGCGCTGTGTACATCTTAAGTGAAGTGACAATCTGACCCTCACAAACTGCTTTGCCAGGCTGGCTGTTTTAATACCTGTGAGACAAATAAGGTGTGTTAGTTTTCACCTCCTTGCACTACCTCCTTCATACAGTGCTTTCCAACTGCACATTGTAAAAGCAACTGATCTTCTAGATAATTTCTCTTGACAGGCAAGTATTTTGTGCATGTAAACCTAACTAACTCTTTTACATAATTCTTCTTGTTTATTACTCCAGGAGAAGAAAACTTGCTGGCAATTTTGAAAAGGAGATGGTGGAAGTACATGATCCTGGGGATAATAGATATAGAAGCCAATTATCTGGTAGTCAAAGCTTATCAATACACCACGCTTACTAGTGTACAGGTAAGGACTAAAAGGATTTGCCTTTATGAGGTAAGATAATAGGCCCAATGGCATCAACGGTCTAATGTCTGTTGGCTTCAGTGCACGAAGCGCTAGTTACTGCCTATGTCTTCTGTGTACTTTTTAATGCTGTCTCATAAGAGACTTTTTTTCATATTGGACTATTTTTACTACTCAGTATTTTCCAAACTAACCAAAACCACACTGGTTTTCCTTTTATTTTCCTGTGTTAAACCATTCATAATCACATTTTTGGCATTATCTACTTAATTTGGTCATTTAGGAAAATATTTGTAGGTGAGCTGAAATGTTTTTCTCACTTTATATCATAATTGGAAAAAAATATTAGCACTTCTTTTAGGATTTCATAACTAGATAAGAACGCAAAAGTTGCATGGTGGGTTGACCCTGGCTGGATACCAGGTACTCACCAAAGCTGCTCCATCACTCTTCTCCTCAGCTGGATGGGGGAGAGAAAATGTACTGAAAGGCTCATGAGTCAAGATAAGGACAGTGAGAGGTCACTCACCAGTTGCCATCACAGGCAAAACAGACTTGACTTGGAGAAATTAAATTAATGTATTACTAACCAAATCAGAGTAGGATGAGAAATAACATTGAATCTGAAAACACCTCCCCACACCTCTTCCTTCTTCCTGGACTTAACTTTATTCCTGAGTTCTCCACCTCTTCCCTGCCAGCAATGCAGGAGGATGGGGAATGGGGGTTACAGTCAGTTCATCACATGTTGTTTCTGCCACTCATTCCTCCTCAGGGAGAGGACTCCTCACACTCTTCTCCTGCTGTAGCATGGATTCCCTTCCACGGGAGGCAGTCCTCCATGAACTTCTCCAATGCAACTCCTTCCCATGGAATAAAGTTCTTTGTGAACTGGTCCAGCATGGGTGCCTTCCACAAGGTGCAGTCCTTCAGGAGCAGACTGCTCCAGCATCAGTGTTGCTTGGGGTAACAAATCCTTGCAGCAAACCTGCTCCAGTGTGGATCCCTCTCCATGGGGCCACAGGTCCTGCCAGGAGCCTGCTCCAGTGCAGGCTTCCCACAGAGTCACAGCCTCCTTTGGGCATCCACCTGCTTTGGTGTGGAGTCCTCCACAGGCTGCAGGTGGATATCTGCTTCACCATTAACCTCCATGGGCTACAGGGGCACAGCCTGCCTCACCATGGTCCTCAACACAGGCTGCAGGGGAATCTCTGCTTCAGCGCCTGAAGCACCTCCCCTCCTCTCTTCTTCACTGCCCTTGGTGTCTGCGGAGTTTTTTCTCTCACATATTCTCACTCTTCTCTCTGGCTGCAGGGTTTTTCCAGACCAGCTGTTTTTTTCCCCCTCTTCTTAAATATGTGATCACAGAGTCACTGTCACCATCACTGATAGATTTGGCCTTGACCAGCAGCAGGTCTGTCTTAGAGCCATCTGGCATTGGCTCTATTGGACACAGGGGAAGCTTCCCACAACTTCTCACAGAAGCCCACCCCTGTAGCCCACTCGCTACCAAAACCTTGCCATGCAAACCTATTACAGGATTTTTACGATTCCATAATTAGATCTGAGTGCAAAGATTTTCATTAAGTAAAATGAATGTAATTATGATGAAAATGTCTTACTTTAATGCAAGCAGTTAGATGTGTTATGTTATATAACAGCTGTATCTATCTACTCTCCCTTTAAAAATTATATGTGCAGTGAACAAAAGCTAGGGTGGCAATTTCTCCAAAGATCCAAGCTGTATACTTCTAATACAAATACAAAAGTATCAGCCTCCTTCCTATTTAAGTGGCTAAATGACTAATAGAAATGTTTTTAAGAGACTAGAAGTTGTTTATCCTGGGAAATCACTGCAGACTTCGTTGTTATTTGTTCTAAAGCAAACCTACTCCCTTTTTATATTATCTCTAAATAACTGGGAAACACGAGGTAGTATTCAGTGTATTTCACACCTTATTTGCCTGAAGTTTGCTTTAGAGACAGTAAAATAGAGAAGTGCCAGTTAATGTTCTGCGGAATCAAAGTTAATTAGGAATATATCTTTTCAACAGTTGAAAACTTATACTGGAGAATGCTGAGCTCGATTAACTGAATAAAAAGCAAAAATGGAAGAAAATTATGAATTCAAGGAATCTGAATGTGAGGTTTACATTAAATATTGATAAATGTCTCTGCCATTAGGATCTTTGTTTAAGAATTCTTTGAAACATTCCCAGACAATGTAATATTGTTTTTAACACTTTTTCAAATCAGATTACTCAGTATAAAGCATAAATCCATGTAAACCTCATCCTGTCTGATTTTATAGCTACTAAAAGCCTTGAAGAGAAAAGCAAAAGCTGAATTGCTTCTTTTGCATGTTCACATATAGCAAGTAGGAATAGGGCCTGAGCAAGACGATCCAGGTCATCTTCCACAGCCACCAACAAGCATGTGTCAGAGGTTCATCTGCCTGAACCCACGGAATACCAATTCCAGAAGATGCAAACCCTCCCACTTTTGTGCAATAAGCATGGCCTTTAGTGGAAGAGATCAAAAAACTACAGTGTGAGGAGGAAGCAGGCAGGAGAGTTCAAGGGCATTGCCTGTGTCTCTGCAGGGAATTAGCTGAAATGAGCCACTGACTTTTTTTAGACTGAGAGAGAGAGGAAGGGCGGAACAGGAGAACTGTCATAGGGCACAGACAGCGTCATGTCCAATTTAGACCTCTTCTACAAAAAGATCACAACACAGTTAGGTCTCTTTCCCATGTAGCTTGAAAGGAGGAAGAGGTAGAAGCTCAAATGCCATCAAGCTTTTTTCCAGGAGCAGAATGAATGCAGTGTCTCCTTCCCCCATCGTTGTCCTGAATTGCTCAGATATATGTGGAGTGACTGGGAATAGCTGTTGCATTTTAAGTTTGTTTCATATCTTAATTTGAACAAGCTTCTAAGCATAGACATACTCAAAGAGAACAGAATGAGTGTGAGGTAATGCGTTTAAGATGTTGAATCGAATGACACGTTCTATGTATCCAAATGTAACCAAACACCTCCCTCAGGGTTATTCAGCCTAAAACAGCATTGGTAAAAGTGCATAATGGTATGAAATTAAGACAAAGGAAATGTAATGTAAAGTAAAAGATGAAAAAATACAAGCTTTTCCTAGAATCTGATTTCTGAAGAAGCGAACAGGAACACTCTCTCAAGAGCATCTTACCCGATCCTGCAAGAGAGGCCATAAGTACTGACTGGCACGTAGCAAGAAGTGTTCAAATTCTTTCACAACTGAGACCTGAGAAACCATTACTACCTACCCCAGACTAGCACGGTTTCGACTGAAGATCTATGCCTCTCTATACATTAGCTGAGAATCAAGCACCTCAAGTCAATTCCTTGGGATTTTATTCTCAATGGGCTTTACACCAAGGCTTTTTTTGGTAGGGTGATTATAAGAGTTTTTTAAATTGTCACCTCAGTAAATGAGAGATCTTGCAGTATTTTTGTAGTGGTGGTACATGGACCATTTCAGTATGAAATCAGTTTTACTGCATATATGTTTTTTCCACATGACATCTCTGCTCCGTCATGCAAAACTAACATGCTAGTGTACTGGGTTTATGGTGCTTTTAGGCAAAAAAACATTAAGCTGCTCCCAGCAAAAAGCCAAAGTTTAACCGTAAAAATATACTTTAATTGCAATTTCTTTGCAGTTGTGCTTTCAACAAAAAAATCCAAGCAGTCAATTGCTTTGTGTGCTGTTATTTAAACTATTAGGGCGGTCAAAGTTTCTAGTTTAGACTTTATTTTGTTTTCTAATTGACATTATCTCATCATGGTTCCAGAAAAACTTCTCCCCACTATTTCACACCCATGTCTTTCTTATACTTTGCTTTAAAATTCCCTTTTGGTTTTGATCTGGGAAAACAGATTTTTCTGATAAATCTTCCTATATGTCCTTCACCAAGTGCCTTCAGAACCACAGTGAACAAGGCACACAGGCATAAATCAGAGATGAATATGGTACCTAACCTTTGCTTTTGGGTGTGCTTATGATTATTTAAAATTCTTGTGCACTCTATAATTACTCTCTGAGAATGTGGCACTTGGCTCCATCAAAAAATGAAAACAAAGTACTGTGAAGCCTAGAAACACGTAATTTCCCCTTTAAAAAAACCCAAAACAGCAATGAATTAAAAGACCTCCCTTATGAACTAGGTAACATGAAAAAATTAGACTGAAAACCAAGGCGCTGTTTATGTTTCAGACATCAAGGTCTGAAACATAGGTCAACTGCTAAGGATAGAATCTGAGGTACCCTTTAGATACCTGCAGTGCAATCCAGGGGCAACCAGATTTAATAGAACAATCCAAGAAATCACACCTAGTTGTCTATGTATCTAAAAAGTCATAGACATCTAACATCCTCTAATTTATGTGTCCTAGCTTTCTGCTCAGAGCACAGTCTTGGAATATGAAAACTTCTGTCTGAACCTCTCAGGTTGCTTCTTCTTTGGTAGTTTTATGTTCTGGTTCTTTGCATGCCCAGAGTGCTTCTTTATTGATGGAGACAGATGCCTAAATACTTGCCTCCATTTTAAAATTCAAAAGGTAAGTATTCCTGTATCAAAGTATCCCGAGAAAGCCAATTTGTTAGATATGATCTTAGCATGCCTCAAGTGCTTGCAGAAAGCCTGGACTGCTTTCCAAATTACAAGGGTAGAGTCACCTTTTACATAAAATTATAGCTGTTAAAACAGTAGCCTACAGAAAGGGCTTGAGTTAACTCCATCTTAGCTGCAGGGATTGAAACTCAGGCTTCCCACAGCCATGAAAATGCTCAGTCTAGTGAGATTTCTAGATTGTTTTCTAAAGGGTACATTTAAAAAATTATGTATATATCAGGTAAAAGGCACAGTAATTTGTTGATGCATTGGTTTGATATGAAAATCCACATATTTCAAGAAGTGCCAGAACTACCAGAGATCAGTTACACTTCATGCTCTCAGATGCATGTATCCTGATTCCCAGATTTCCAAAATCTGGAAAAATGATCTTTAGTTTCTCTTTGGTGAATTAATCTAACTTGCATTAGATTTTGCAACCTTCTTGCATGTCAGCTGTAGCAGATGAAGAAGGTGCATTAAACACTCCAGTGTACACTTGCACCAAACCCCTCAGACTTTATGAAAAACCTATACACTTAACTGCCTGTGGTGATGCTTTCCATATTTATCCTAATGTTTTTTAAAACAACCCTTTGTGTAGACCTGTGGAAGGTTTAATAACCATTCAAGAAGGGTATTTTAACTACTGTTAGATATGCCTTTTACACAGCAGATAAAATTTGTTCCCTCTGAGGGAATTAAGACTCTAAAGTTCTTGCAATTATTTAGATCTAAATATTTAATTTGTTTGAAAATACTTCAACTTCCCTGTACTGTATTTACAGTGTACTGCATATGTACATCCTACCAAGTCCATAATGTCTTCCACTAAGCCTGTTATGATACTAACATTTGTAACCTTTGCTACCAGGTAAGCACTTCCTCATCATACCAGCTGTGTTATGAGGCAGACTGCCCTCTCCCTTCTTTTCCATTGTCCCCACATTAATTAGCTCTCCTTTCTGCTATACCCTGTTCTGTCCTCCTGCATATTACACTATTGTGTTGTACTCTCTAGAGATAATGTTATCCTTTTTCTGTGTTATGACATCATGTAGAAATCTGAACTATTTCTGCAAAGCCTTTCACAGTGGTAGTGTAGAATATGTGTACAATAGCACAAGAAGTAAGACACTGTCAAAGAGAAAGCTGTTTCCAAAGTGTTTTATCTGGTAATTTGTTCCTTGGGCAATCAAGCCTTTGATTGGCATGATGAAAACAAAGGTAGTAAAATCTGGGATTTATAGACACCAGGAGACAGACAATAAAACTACGATGCTGATGTTCTCAGCTACTCTTGGGTCACTGTGAGGCCCAGCAGTACATCATACTTCCAATTACCTCTGGCAGTTTTCATACCTCAACAACTGCCACAAGAAAAGGAAAGGAGTCAGCAGTAAGTGCTTAGTATAGGAGTGCTGGATGGCAATAGACTTTGCTTTGTTCTTGGTCTCTATGGACTCGATTTACATTGAGGCAGAAGGTTTGAAATGATTTTGAAGCAAATCTTAGAGGTGAGGAGCAGGGGATGTGCAATATTGAAGTTGTTGATCCACCTTGTCCAGTGCCCACTAACATGAAATATCTCAAAAGCGGAGATATATTCCACACCTTCCCTTCCTCCACCTATCCTGTGCATGTAAGATTGACCATACTTTCCTGATTTGTTTCAGGGCACTGAAGAAGTATTGCAGTGTTAATAAGGTTTGCAGATCCATATTGTGCAGAATTATCGCATGCCATACATTTATACTGTGGGAGTTTGTGGGCTGTATCTTGCATTTGATTTATTAGCGCACTTTGAGTTGCTGCTCTGTCTTTTAACTGCGTTATGTACCTGTGGTTCTCCTACAGCTCCTGCCTCTAATGGCAAAATTCACCCTGATCCAAACTTTTTACTAATATCAATATGCAAAATCTCATTAAAGTCAATGGAGCTGTGCCCATTAAAACAGCAGAAATTTAGGCATTCTGTGCCCAGTTTGCATATTCTTGCAAGTGAAATGCAAAACCAGAGATTTTTCTGCAGGAGACATCCGTGATTTTTCCTAGGCCAGGATCTAGTTTCCTGCGTAGCTTACAACAGCTGGCAATGTGGAGAAGTTTCTGGTAAGTAACCTTGAGAAAATGGTCTTCAAAGTCCATGTCCAGCCAACTTACTTAGAGAGAAGCAAACCAGAAAATAGGTGTAGGTTTTTTTTCAGAAACACATGACTACTGGCAGAACTGTCTGCTGTCTTAGAATGATCTTTTTCTGACAGTAGTATGTAAAATCAGGGGAAGAAGGCAATTAAGGAAAGGCTGTTTCAGTGGTCACATTGTTGGTAACTCGTCTTGGTGTTTTCAGTGATCTTGAATAAGCACAGCTGGAGTGTATGCAACGAGGAGGGAGGATGAGAGGGTGTGTCCTAAGGCATTTTTCAAAACTGAAGAGTCAAGATATGATTACTGATGTTGGTAGTAAAGTGTGTCCATGTGTAGAGAGTTGAGAGCAGAGGAACTGTGGGTTCCTTACATTTAACATAACTTCAAGAAATAACTGAATTCTTTCTATGTATATGGAAAGTCAGAGCTGTAATAATACTTATCTCTGGTGTTGGTGTTTGCAAGTCAGATATAGGTGAAGATCTTTCATTAGTGAAAGTTTTGAGGGAGTTTCTGTGTCCAGAGGGAAACAGAAAGTCCTGGAAACAGATTAAAGGAGATGATGGGAGCAGTTATAGAAGCATTGGTCATTTGGCCCCAAGGAAAAAGAAAATAGAGATTTTATGGGCAAAATGCTGATTTAAAGAGGCCTCAGACTGGGAGTAGTCTTCTGGCTTTTGTTTCTTCCATGTCATGGAAACTAAACATTTTTTTAAAAACAAATGACATCACTAACTGGTTCTTTCACCAAGCTCCCTATCCAGAGTACCCTACATTTTGGCTGGATGAAAATATTAATAGCTTTAAAATTATTTCTGTTATTATGTAAAAACTGTGCAAAAAAAGTGATTAAGTTGTGATAAGATAGCAAATAGAAACAGAAAAGCTAAAAGCCTGGCTTCTTTTTTATTTAAATTGCTTGAAATAACCCTATGGGAAATGCTGCCAGCATTCACACCTTCCCTGCAGAAGGTTTCGATCACACGGTAGCATAATTGTCACACAGTGCCCCTGGCAGCCAGCAGTCAGCTCTGTGAGGGTTTGCATCTCGGCAGCTTTTGTACAGGTGAACCAAGTGTGTGTGGTATTGTGAAAGTAGTGTGAAAACTAGAATAGAAAGAGCCCTCAAATGGGCAGCAAACCCTTTCTTCCTTTGGAAAAACAAATCGAATGTCAGAAGGTGTGTCCTTTACTGGATATATGCTTACTGTTGTATTACACTTACCAGGTCACATGCTGAAATGCAGCGGCCATCACCTGTACTTGACCGTACACGTTGAATGGATATGACAGTAATCCTACTGATCCCTCTGCTCTGGAGAGGTAGCTGAGTAGAGGGTGCAGATGATTCTCCACATGATTTGCTGGAGGGCAGTGCTAATGAGAAACCCCTAATGTGAAAACTAAGGCTTGTAACTGGGGGGGGGGAATCCAATGAATGTTTAAAAAGGGAAATTCAGCTCAGCTGTTCCCATAGGGAGTTTGCTGACCAGCTTTTTTCTTTTTGATGTTTCTGTGGATCAGCAGTTCACCCTTAGTATTACAGACCTTTCTTCTAAAGCTTGTCAGCTCGCTTTCCAATGGCTAACAGTACATTCTTGCTATAGATGTGCAAACACATGCTGAATTTGTGAGATGAGACTGGATATTTACTGTTAGCAAGAGAGTATTTGTCTATGATTCACAAGCATAATAAATTCAATGTAATTTAACAAACAAGTAATCAGAGGAAATACATTTCAACATCGTGTGTCATCAGTAGACTTAGATGTAGTGTGATATCTTTGAAAGTCAAATAATAATTTTCAATCTGTACAACAAAACAGCATTTTCATAACGGAAAGGAGTTTCTGTAGGATAATATATCAATAGATTACATATTTCTGTACCCTGCCTTCTAAAGTAGAATAATTCAGAGTTGTGACTTAAAGAAAACCACAGACAAACATGGCAGCATCAAAGAATGTGATCTGCACCTCACACTCTATCAGTTTTATTATCTTCCCATGGCAAAATAGGAAATATGTTTTCTTGTATTTTAGCATGTTCTGATAACCTCTGTGGTTAACAGGAATGTTGATTAAAATCATCACTTAACATCATGACTGGGTATATGCAGAACCTTTTAAATAAGCAATTACAAAGAAGGAGAATGCCGAAGATGATTCTTAAGGAAATACTGGTAAACAACAGACCTTTATATACTATAAATGAAGCTGAAGATAAACATAGTTTAGCTTTGGTGTTGTAAAAGCTTTACAATCAGAAAAATGACTATGTGGTCTAATGTTTTTTCTTAATGGCTGAATTAACTTATTAGCAAATAAAAGAAAGAAAAAAATAGACAAGAAATCCCTATTGCAGGTTAGGTAAACCACAATCTCACGTCTTTTGTCAGTAAAATATATGTGCATTTTTTCTTCTCCTAGACAGCTTTATCTGAGGAATAAAGAAAGGCAAAGTGAATTTAGTCCTGGAAAAATGAAATGTAAAGCAATACCTGAAAAGCAGTTAAGCAATATACCCTAGGTTATCTTATTGCTTATACTGTAGTAACCTAATTTATTTGTGTACCCTATTGTTTAATTATAAGTATAAACTAAGCACAATTCAAAAACTATATAATGTCAATAAGCATTGCCTACATTTAATGTTTATATCTATTGATACTGCAGTATTCCAAGTAGCAATTCATGGATTAGACCTTGGACTACCAACCCCAAAGGGGTGTTTTCCAGATGCTGTCAGCATTGTTTGTTTGTGGCAGGTTCTATTCATGCATCCCTTCATGTTAGTGCTTAAAAGACACATCTTCACATACTTGAAAGCATAGGTATGTTTAAATATTTATGGAACAACAGGAATTTTTTTAATGACCCTCCAAAATAATGTTAGTGGGAATTTGCATATTGAAGTACACATGCTGCAGGCACAAGCAATTCTTAAAACTGGTTATTGAAATCACATTAGCACCCTAAGATACCTTATATTCACAAGAAAATGTTCTTTTTGTGTGCTTTGCCTGGAGTAAGTAAAGCAGCCTTCATCAGAGCTCCTGTCCCACAATGAACAGTGTCATGTCCTGTGTGCAAAAGTGAGCAAGGGGTTCCAGATGTTAGAAGTTAAGAATAAGCACTGAGTCACTCTGTGTCTCTTGAGAGACAGCAGTTAGTGGCTGAAAGGTGACATCTTCGTATTCTTAAATCTATTCTTAAACGTTTTGCAGAAATCCACATTGCATGAGAAGTGTGCAGTGGATGTTATCCATGCAGCGGCGACCATCTCTGCTGATTAGCTGCACCTCGTCCCTCCTTCCAGTGGCGGGAGAAGGCCATGAACCACTTCATCTGTGCCATGTGACAGGATTTCATGCCACCGCCCCTCCCTGCCCCAGGAGCTGGCTACTGCCAGCAGTGTGGCTTCCGAAGTTGTTCTTGTGTATGTGGTGTCTTGTATACGTGTGTTTTTGCAAAGCCTAGTTATTGTTAGCTGTGTTATACACTGTACGCCTTACATGCTCTTCAGAGGCACAGCAGATGCCCTGTGCAGATGAAGGAACTGGTTGCAGTTCTTTCAGACTGTGTCCCTTTTCGTGTTCAGTCTGTGAAGGACAGCATTTTGAGAGCTGCTAGAGGCAATTTTCACTGTAAATAGGCCTGACCGTGCCTTTTAGATGATTATCTCTCATTTCAAAGGCAGAAACTGCTTTTAGGATCGACCTCTCCCATTTGTAATTTCCCTCATCTGTTCTTTGGGACTACTTGAGCCTCCCAAGAGCAGTGTGGTCCCACTGCTGAACTGGTTCTCTTCTGAAGGCAGCTTTTGCCACTGACTGGAGAATCTTTGAAATGGATAGGTTTCCACTGCACACTCTATTTTTGCAAACAAAGTTTTAAGGAATTTATCCTTAGTCCAAAACTTGGCTTTTATATTTCATATATATATATATTTTTTTTTTTTTTCTCATCCCCCAGATTTAGTATTTATTACATAGATATCTCACAGGTAAAGAATAATTTTCTAAACACTGAAATTCTTGAAGTCATCCAAAAACCTTTTTCTCTTCAGATAACACATGGACAGACAAAGAAGTTAAAGGGAATGTGATCATTATCTGGTAATATGTAGTGTGCTTAGTGGTAAATCACACCAAGTAGCAAGTTATAGGCCCAAAGGGAAGAAAAAACAAATTGCACCATCTAAAATCAAGGTAACAACATCTGGAGTAATTTTCCAGAACTATAGACACAATCTCCTCCTTTAGTCGTTCCAGACATTTTCATAAGGAAGAAAATGTGATCATATAACTCTGGTTCCTGTGACTGAACAGTGGTGTACCCTGCACAATTTACTAAATCCCATTGTTAGTCCACAGAATTGCAACTCTTAATTAACTATCCCATTTTAGAAAGTGGGATTAAGGTCAAGTTTCTTGGGTGTTTCCTGGTGACATAGTGGTAGTTTCTAAAATATATTTTAATTTGAAAATCTCAAGGTCCTTCCACAAGCATTTGATGCATTTTATTTTCTGTTATGGGTTCTCTGGGTTTATTGCTGAGTGTCTCTGACAAAAACAATTAGGGATTGTGTTTCATAAAACACTGAGAAAGCTCTCACTCAGGATGTGTTGGCAAGAAGATTGAACTTGTTACACTGCAGGCAAGGTGGTTTTTTGTTGTTTTGTTGTTTGTTTTTTTCCTTCAGAGGTATATGGGACTGTGTTTTCAAGGAGTTAACAGTTTCCACAGGGTGCACATTTTTCATAACTGTTCTGTATGCAGAAACCCCTTGATTTATATGGCCGGGTTTAATAAATCTGGTCAACTTGTGTGTTATGAACATTCTTACTAACTGGACCTGAAATGACTGAATTAAAGCATATGTCTAGGCTGCAGGAAAACTGCCCTCAGTCTTTGTCCATTAATCACCAGAGGTGAGGACCAGATGGAGTGGTGTGGCTCTCTTTTGACCCAAGTTTCCTTCCCGTGGATTTGAAATATGCATCTGAATCCAAGAGCAAGGCGGTGCTTTTGAATGTTGCTGTAGACCACAGCTCTCCAAAATTCATGGAATGGTCATGAACAGAATTCTCTTATCCTCTGTCTGATGGATCACATGACAATTTGAATACGCTTTCTATCTGGTAGAAAGTGCTATTCCTAACTAAATAACCCTGCTCCCCTCCACTGGAATCTATTTTAGGAAAAGTGTTAGCAGGTTAATTAGTTGATTTTTCCTCTCTTTCTTGACAGCTCCTAGACTGTTTTGTCATTCCGGTGGTGATACTGCTCTCCTGGTTCTTCTTAATGGTACGATACAAGGCGGTACATTTCATTGGGATTGTGGTCTGCATTCTGGGCATGGGCTGCATGGCAGGAGCAGATGTCCTCGTTGGGAGACAGCAAGGAGCGGGTGAGTAAGGTTATGTGACCAAGTTCGATTCAGAGAAGCATGACCAGAACATATCAGATTGGGACCAAAAAAACAAACAAAACCAAAAATTGGCAAGAAACCCTTCACTGATCCAAAGCACTGCACCGTTCAAAGTTGCTTCTGTGTCAGAAGGGACAGAGAACAAAAATGGGCCAACATTTAGATGTCAACTCCCCTGCAAATGGACTTCACGGATCCGGTGTTTTCAACACAGGTCAGCCTCTGTGCAGGCTGGAGAGACAAGCTGAATACTTGTAGTTTCATTCCCTTTTGGCTTAGTTGTTTGACTGCAAACCTCAATTGCTTCCTTTCCACATTGGCTACATCTTTGAGTCGTAAGCACTTCTCACATCGACTGTGTACTCTTACTTCTTAACTTTCCTCATTTTTTTGTACGGGCGCAGTGTTGCTGGATGGATTTTAAAAGACACCAAACAAACCTATATGTTAACTGTACCAATTGGGTTTTGCACACAGTCTCAAAGTGAAGATTTTATTGTTGAAAAGATCTTTCCTGTGTGTAAAATATTTTTATATGTGGCATCATATGTATCATATGTATGTAGCTATTAATGCAGACTAGATAGAGATAGATTTAATCGATCAGCTTCCTCGGTCACATCGATTTCTCTATTGCCAACCCAAATGATGTGGGAAGGCTGGAAATTCTTTTCAAAGATTGTCAATTAGGCACAGTTTTCATTCTTAATTAAAAGCACTGAATTGTGAGCTGAGCATAATACACTGGGATTTAAAATTCTTGACTCAGCTTTCTGAATACAAATGCAAGTGCTGTAAGAAATGCATTTGCCAGGATGCTACTAAATAAAACAAGGGAGTTTGTGCCAGTACTCATCATATCTCCCTGCCCTTTTTTATCCCTGTCCTTTATCCTAAAAAGTATCACTGCCCCAGATAAAAACTGTACTGTGAAATCATACAGCCAAAATGGCATTGGGAATGACTAATTTCAGAGGGATTGGGATTTCAACCCTGTGTTCCAGAGGAAACATCCCATATCCCAGTAATCTAGAGAGTGATGTGCTAGAGCGAGTGAGTCGTGGATCAGCAGGAGTACGTGAAGACTGCAGTGGACAAGGAATGGATTGAAGAAGACTGACACTTTGCCATCCAACTGCAATGATTAGATATTAGTTGCCATATTCATTACTAAAGCACAGGTATAGCTGTTAGGTAAATTTGTCCAGAAAAATTTGTTAACATCTTTAATTGTCTTTTAATGTGGATCGACACATGAAAAACTGTGTCCATGCTTATCGCTTTACAGAGGCACTACAGTTTTATTTCTGAAGTGGCACAATGATGCTATTAATGTCGTTGTCTTTAACAGAGTAAAATAGATAGCTGGTTTAATTTATCTGAAGAGATAAAAGTATACATTAAAAATCCACAAATAAAAAGAAGCATTGGCAGCAAAAGAAGAAATTCTTGAAACTCTTCATTAAACGATTCTATATTTGTAGGATATTTCCTAGGACTAGGCAAACAAAAGAAAGGAATACACCAAAAGCAATGATGCTGTATTAGTCCTCAGTAAACTCTCTGTTTATCCTACATTTTAGGGGACAAGATCTGAGACATCTGCATGCCCCTGTTGATCATAGTATTTACTGTATTTGAAATGCCGTAAAGCTCTGCTAGGCACCTACTGCATAGAACAATCCAGCCTGCCAACTCTTATAGTAAAGAAACATGAATTTAAAATGCATCATTGAGAGATTAACAGGTATTTTCCAAACTGTTTCCAGGAATTAGGTATAATGTGCAAGCATGCTCTCAGCTTTCAGTAAATATATAGTAGTTTAACCTCTTTTTATTGTATCCTGGCTGATGTTTGCAGATTGCTCAAAGGGAAAACCAATTACTGTCAAGCACTTTGTCCTCTATCACCTTACATGTATACTTTAAAGTATACCAAGTACATGTATACCAATTATACCTAAAAATAACACTTTCCTGAATTAATACTGCTGAGGTACCTTGGTACTTGTTCTCCTGTAATACACAGGGGTCTAAGACACAGGCGTCCAGATTTCTCAAAGTACCTCACAGCTTTACCTTACCGCAGTCTTCACGTCATCATGTTAACAAGTATGTGAGAGTATGTTTAGTCTAAGGTGGGACACATTGAGACTGATTTAGAGATATTATGATCATCAGTAATTACAAACAAAACCAAAGAGGAACACCTCTTAATGCATGGGGTTAAGGTAAAAGTGTGGCCATGAGGCCTAGGGAGAGTGTGAAAAGGAATCATGTCAGAACATAGTTCATATGGAAGTGATTTGTGTTACACTATAGTGCTATAATTAGTCCCAGCTCCTCTCTGTACTGTATGACTTCTGCTTCCAGAGAACATTAAATATGCTAAAAATTATTAATGGGAAATGTGTTTTACCAAGCTGTGCCTTGTATTTTTTCAGAAGAATAACCTACATCATTAAATTGGTCAAGTACAACTGTATTAACCTAAAAGTCTGTAGAATGCCTCTAGTCAGTTGATACACATTTTTTTTCCAGCAATGAAACCAGTAGATACATGCGGATTTTACATGCGTAAATATATGTCTATTACAATATGTCTTGAGGGAAAGCTCCAAATCAACCTTTTGAGGAAGCAAAGAAAAGGCATTTGACAACCAGGATGCTAGGAATTATTAGGAAAGAAACCAAAAATATGGTGTGAAACGTTTTAATGTGAGTATATAGAGTTATGATGCTCTAACCCCTTGAGTACCCTGTACTCAAGTCACTGCATTTCAGAAAGAACCAGAAAATAAGCCTATAGAAGCAATGGAGAAAGGTGAGAGAGCTGTTCAAGGGCACAAAATGGCTTCAGGATGAAGAGACTATAGGTAGACTGGAACTTTCCATCTTTCAGAAAAGGCAAGAAACAGTATGATAAAGGTACCTGAAGTCTTCAGTGGTATGGAGAAGGTCAATACGGAGTGACCCATATAATTTTGAAGTATCAGGCTTAAAAGCTACAAACATGAAGTACTTTTTAATAGTAGCACAAAAATGTAAGGACTTTACACAAATTAAGGAAAAATTCCTCAAGATCTATTAAGTTTGTTGGTCTAGTGCAATTTCCATCTCAGAAAATGCCTAATTTCCTGATAACTGGCAGATAAAAATCCCTCAGTGCTTCCCAATTTCTTTATGCTTTCCTCAGCCAGCCTGTGCTGCCCAGTGCCAGCGGACTGGGCAGACCTGTGATCTGACCAGATCTTGGCTTCCTTTTCTGGGAAAGCCCTGAAGACTGAAGCCTCCACTCTCTGAGCATAAGTGTGCTCTGGGGAGAGCCATCACAGTGCAGTGCTTGGGACCATTCCACCTCTATGAAAAACACTCGGCATCTGAGCTGTCTTTGTTTCACAGATGCAAAAGGATGATATTTTTGTCTCAGCAGTTCAGCACAGCCAAGTTCTAAGGTGAAAAGCTTTTTCAACAGTACTTCCCTAAAGCATCAGTGAGTAGCTGTAATAAATACCAAGCAAGGGAGCTCAGTGAGGAATGATTTGAGCCACTGTGGAACATCACATGCATCAGGGGTATGAAGAGATTTTGTAAAGTGCTGATGCTTGTTTTAAGCTAAGGGCATCTTCCATGGCTAATTGCAAAAGAAGAATAAAAGGAAAATAAGTACAAAAATCTTAAAAAGATAGATGGCCAAATATAAACGTGCTGTCAGACAAGGTACATGCAAAACAATTTCAAAGAGAGACTGGATGAGTACATGAAAGAGAAATTTAGTAATGTTTGCTAAGCACAGAAGCCACATCTCCTCTGAGCTGAAAAATGGTGGAGACTAAGAGAGTATTACTGGGAATATTTTAAACTTTACCCTTTCCTATTTGTCCGTAAACAGCTTACACGCTTCTGGTGCTTATAGCTAGTGTTGGAGACAGGATACTGGTTAAATGAACCCTTGGTCTGTCCTCTTATAACCATTCTTATTTTCATAAGTTTCTTTTCACTGGAAATTTCAACACTGTAGTTTGGAATGCAAACTGAAGGCTTAAAAGAACTCAAAAAAAAAAAAAACAACTTAAAAAGACAGGAACTCAAAAAATAAATCAAAAAGTATTTTAAAAGAAAAAAAGGTGTCTTACAAAAAAAACCCCAGACACTCTAGTGCTTCAGCATTCCTACTGAACCTTTTCAAAGGAAATTCCATTATATCCAACCTTTATGAATATGATTCTGCAGCAATGTCTGGCAGCTTTGTGAAGCTATAGCTCTCGTAGATATTTAACAAGTTTCATGTGCAGAGGGAATCTATGAAACAGTTTGCAAAGCCAAGGCCTCAGTTTCCAAGTTGGACCCTGATCAAATCTCCCCACAGCCCTCCCCACACCACGATAATAAAAGCTTCCAAGATTTAAAAAGATTTATCGTTGATAATACAATGTTTTAGTAATTATTAATACCTGGAGGTATTGAAAATGCATCTTGATGTTCACTGCATACATTAGGTACTGCTATCTATGTTAATTGAATCTCTTTTTAAAATCTATCATTATTATCACCCTGCCTATACCCTATCCTTCTTCCTCTCTTTCTTGTCAAAGAGCTTCATGTGAAAAAAGAGGTCAATATTGGGATTGTAATGATTTCTTCACTCATTTCACAGGTACATGGAATTTTTCTATTGGTTACACTTCTAAATACTGGACATGTTTTAGACTGGTTAGATTTCAAGATGAGATGCAAACTGCTTTGTATATCTGAGTCACATTCTATCTACAGAAAGAAGTAAGAATAATAAAATAACAACGATTAGCCACTGAAGAGTGCCAACTGGTTTCTGTAATTTTTTTACAAATTTTTCGTTATTCTTTCAGTTTCTCTTATCTACAGCAAGGACAATCCTGTTCCTTCACCTCTGCTAGATCTTTCTAAGGTATTGAACGAAAACTGTTAAAGTGACAGAAATTGCATTCAGCTTATTAACCTAGATATGAGCTACTTAGGGACTGAGGATTGAAATCTGTCGGGAAGAACTTGCAACCGTTCTAGACAATATATGGTTGTTTTGAGACATTCTGATTTTTCCTCTGTTTATTCCTAGGTGAAAATAAACTGATAGGAGATCTCTTAGTACTGGGTGGAGCAACGCTATACGGCATCTCAAACGTTTGTGAGGAGTATATTGTGCGAAATCTGAGTCGAGTGGAATTCCTGGGCATGATCGGACTCTTTGGATCCTTCTTTAGTGGAATTCAGCTGTAAGTGAGCAAGTTTGAGCCTCAAGGTCATTCAAATAAGTGCTGTTGTGACCTCTGTTGAGGTACTCTAGCCTTCTCCTCAAAGGTAACCATTGCGTGTGGAGAGTAGATGTCCTCTAATTCTGGCATTTGCATTGAATTTCATATTTCAGATCAGTGGATTTGAATAATAACACAAATTTATACCTAAGTACTCTCATTCAAAGACTGGTGACCTTGAGTAGTCACATGGGGAAGGAGGAGTAGAAGACCAATCCTACCATCTTTTTACTGGATACTTCTCATGTTGGTCTGACCTGTGAATAACAAAATCTAAAGCTCTTTCTGGTTCTGTTTCATACTTCTAAAGAGTCACTTAGATTTCTAAACAGGTAGAAAACACGTCCAGTCAGAAGGTATTTTACTGATTGGCTCATTCTGTGTAACTAGATTAGGATATGGTGGAAATAATGAAAAAGACTTTAAGAAACTGCCCTTTTCACTTCAAAATATTCAGGTGATTGTCACATGGATTTCAAGAACTAATGAATCCTGTCTGTATCCCCATGTACCTAGTGAGCCTCTCACCTGCAAGCCCAAAAGCTTCCAGTGTTGTAATACTGTGACTGATGAAAGTGTAGTAAAAGTCATCATGCAAGATTGCCATATTTTATGCAGATCCATCACTGATGCTTATCACATGGAATAACTTTTGATTATTTGTCAAAACCAAGTTGCTTCTATGCACATCTGAGCTATTCAGCTTCTAAGAAAAGAAACTGATCCAAACAATGACCCATCAATTCCCACTCAATTACCACTTAATTAATTCTATTTCTTTAGCCAGAAAGCTTAATGCATCTATGTGGCAACTGAAAACATGACTTAAAATGATTTATATTAACTGGCTGCCACACAAGCAGATCCTTTTTTAAAAATACAGAATTCAACATTACATAAATGTGCCTAGTATGTTTGGCTAGAGCATTTTTGTTACCTACAGTGTTCATGATTGATAGGTAGGTACTAACTGATTCTGAGGGCATCAAAGCAGTGCCCTTGTAATGAAGAGCAGATGACACATAGTGATGTGTTCACAGAGGTTTATTCTAGCTAAATATACCTAATTGTTTCAAAGAGAAGCCAGCTCCCCATGTTACAATTGCAGACTCTTTCTTTGAACCGCTACTGGCCACTTTGGTGCAATATAGGACCTTTAAGTCCTATAAATTGAAGTAGTGTCTGGGGAAGGAATGTCTCAGTGATAGGGCCATTTCCCAGCATGCTCGACACAGCATGGGTCAAAATTTGTCTGGCATCCACAAAGGCATAATACCACTGGAAGTGTAAGTCTCATGTTCATAGGATTTACAGGGAGCAGAACAATTCTGAAGAGGGGAAAATATCAAAAAGGGTGTAGGACTGTGCTGAATATAGGAAAGACAAAAGAGTACCCACAAGTGAATCCCCTTTATTGACATGGACTGATGTCAAAATTATATAGTAGGAAAACAGCTGGGTATTTGCCTTTACTTCCATATGTATTTACAAACATCTGCCTAAGTGTAGGTGACAAGTTAGTTCACGCCTCAGGTCTAGTACAGGACTGTGTCTCTAAGAGGACTTTCAAGAAGTAGGCTGTTGTTTTCCAGAACAATTTAACAAGAGTGCTTAATATTAGGCTGTGGCATAAAATAATCTCAGATAATGCCTATTGGACAGCAAATGAAAGGCTAAGATGTCCGGGCAAACAGTGAAGTAAAGAGCTGGCTAACTACCTGGGCATGATGGAAAGAGCAGTGTAGTTTGTTGAATGTGATTAAAGCAGGGAGGAACTCTATCAAACAAGAGAAGAAATTAGTTATAAAGTGTTGAGAATATAGCAACTACCCAACAAATGGAGATAATGCTGTCTGATGGAATCACATAATTATAGAATAACCTACTTTGTAATGGACCCTGAAGGTCATCTGGTTCAAGCTCCTACTCAAAGGTAATTTCAAAGTCATCAGGTTGCTCAGGAATTTGTACAATTGACTTCTTACTATCCCCAAGAATGGAAATGCCAGTCCTGCTGGTCAACCTGTTCCAGTGTCCGACCAATATTTTTTTTTCCTTATATCTAATCAGACTTTCCCACATTGCAACTTCTGTCTATTGCCATTCATCTTTTAGTTGTGCACCTCCAAGAAAAGTCTATATTTTCTGTAACTACCTATTAAGAGGTTAAGACAGAAAATTTATTGTCCTGTCCTCCTTTCCCACATCTTAGCCTTATCTTCTTCACATTGAACAAACCCTGCTGTTTCAGCATCTCCTCTTACATCATGTGCTCCAATTGCCTAACCATTGTGATGGAGCTCCACTGTACTCCCTCCAATTTGTCAATGTCTGTCTTATTCCATGCATCCCAAAATTGGACATAGTACTCCAGCTGCTGTCTCACAAATCATGTCCTTCAGTGTGCTAGGTAGACTCTTACTACTTCAGCCCAGGATGCTGTTGGTCTTCTCTGTTGCAAGGACATGTTGCTGACTCATGTTGAGGTTGATGTCCACCAGGACTCCAAGGTTGATTTCTAAAATGCAGCTTTCTATCCAGTCAGCAACCAGCCTGTACTGTTGCATGGAGTTATTCCACACCAGGTGCAGGAGTTCATATTTGCAGTTTCTGAACTTCATAACATTTCTCTTGGCCCTTTTCTTCAGACTACATTGTGAGTAGTCCACAAAATACAGTCCATACCTCTTCAGCATCTAAGGATCTCCCAGAAAAGCAGGTTGGAAGCTTTCCTAAAGTCAAGGTAGGTTACACCCATCCTCTTATCCATTCCCTCTCCTTTATTTACTGACCCAGTCATCTCATCATAGAAGGCAGTCAGTTTGGTTAGGTGTGGTTTCCTCTTGAGAAGTCTATGCTGGATGTTTCCAGTTATGTCTTCTTCCTTTCCTGCAAGTGGCTTCTGGGAAGATTTGCTCCATAATCTTCCCAAAGGTTAGCATAAGGCTGGCCAGTCTACAGTGTTTGCTCTTTTTTTAACTGGGTGTTGCATTTGTCTCTTTTCAGTCATCAAGGACCTCACCCAGTCACCACAACCTTTCAAAGATCATTGAGGTTTCAATTCTTCAGTGAATCTGGCATCCCTAAATGGCAGCTTCTGGCAAACTTGCTCTTATCCCTCTTTGTTTCACAGACCATAGTGAATCACCTGTCATAATGTATTGTTTTATACTTCATTTGTATCAGACAGGCAATAGTGTGAAAGCGATGTTCCTACATTTAAGTTATATCGGAATTTGTTTTCCAGAACAAGAGACATCGCAGTTTGTTTTTGTTATATTCTTCAGGAATTGCTGATAAAAGAGACATATGCCTTATGTATGCAAAGACACTTGAAATTTAGTTATTTTGTAGGCAAAATAATCTTATTATTATGTACACCACAGTATTAGATTTGCCGCACATCAGCAGCAAACAAATTAGAATTTCCAGGATGCGGCTCTCTAGACCAAATTAATCTGGAAGGCATTGAAATCCTGCAATTTTGCTATTAGACTTGGTCGTCATGTACCACTTTATGAACTAGGTACTTTGTTTTCAATATATGTAATTCCATGTTTTATGCTTGTTTAAAATACTGTCCAAACTAACATGCAGAGTTCTGCACAGCAAGAGTTATCTGTAAATCACAGACTGGAGAAAGAAGCTGAATGAAGACCTAGCTAGTGAGATACCTATTCTCCAAGGATCTATTTACCTGGATTGGGAAGAGGTGACTTTCTTGCCAACTTAGAATTTTCTGGATTTGGGATTTTGATGTTAATGTACAATGCAAGACTTACAAGATATTCGAAGTGGACTCCTACAGCTTGGCCCATCCCTTACTTTGCTTCCTGACCTTCATTGCTGTGACTATTTGATCTGTCTCAGTGTGTAACAAATCACTGCATTGTCCCCAAAGTCAGCCTGTGATATCTATTTATTTGACACTGCAGAGCCACTCTGAAAGGTGAATAACTCAGATACGTTATTAATTATTAAAGTTCAAAAGCTTTCAGGATATTAGGTCAGAAGAGTACAAGAGAATTGAACATATAGGGGAATGAGCATTTTGGACAGTTATAGAGGGAGATGGAAATAAACCAGGGGAAATTGCATGCTATCGTGTCTGTTTACTGCCCTGAAGATCTTTCAAATACATGGGCACAGGGATAAAACAAGAATGGATTAGCAAAGTTTGATTGCATTTGGTTCCTACAGAGATCTTTTGTTACAAAGTTATTTATGTTGTCTTGTCCAGCATTTGAATTGAATGAGTGGAAGTAATTTAAGCTTCTGTTCTCTTTGATCAAATTTTGCCTTCTCCTCTCTTATAGTGCAATCATGGAACACAAAGAGCTGTTGAAAGTTCCCTGGGATTGGCAAATAGGTAAGAAAACACTTTACCTCATTGAAGATAGTTGCTGAAGGAGGCGTGGAGACAGCCAGTGTTTTGGGAGGCGGGCACAAAGTTTCACAGGAGCCAATGTCTGTGACTTTTCCGCCAGTTACTGCCAAAGGTTAAGCTACAAGCCTCATCAACTTTCTTAAGTGCTCTGTCCTCCCGTTGCCATATTATGCCTTCCTTGCACCATTAAGTTAAGCATTTGAATGCCATAAGATAATTATTCAGACAGCCGTGAAGTAAAACTATAATGGGGATCCAGTTCTAAGATTCAGTGCAACACTGGGACAAATAAATGAGGTAGTCATTTAGAACCAAATCTTTTCAATGAATGCCAAAGAAGGAAAATGGAACCTTCCAAAAAAACAAAAACAAAACCCCACCAACCTAAAAAAGTACTTGCAGTGTACATTATAGCCTCATATACTGATTTCCAAGGGGAGCGTTTCTGTGTGCAAATAGTTAATTGCTTTCCTGGTGGAATATAGCAGATGTGTCTTTTATACAAGTTCAGGTAGCATTGTGCACAATGAAGCTTTTAAGGTGTTCTGCTATGCAGTGGATTGTGTTTTCCCATTTCAGTTTGGAAGCTGTTTAGGGTCTAAGACTCCCTTCTAATTAGTCCAACAAACTATTTGCTTTAAAAGCAAAACATTTGAGAGAATCTCTACAATCACTCTTTTAATATCTGTGACAATAGAAAAAATAAAAGAATACTAATAATCCAGAGCTGATACACTTAGCAGGGGATTCAAGCTTTGACAATCCACTGGCAGTAGCTTGTTACCTAGTTTCAGAATGAACGTCAAAACGACAGCTCAGAAGTGTGCAAAGGCAACTGATTATGGGGGGAATCCCTGAGGACAGGGGATACAAGTTGTGGATACACTGTTCTTTAAGTTTAGTTCACAATTTCCTCTCATAATCATAAACCTTAGCAAAAACAGTGCATCTTTCACAAAAGACTGCACCTAGAAGTTTTGGAGATTTGGTGGTTGAGCTGTAAAACTAAATGACAGATCAAAAGTATCCATGGAGAAACACACTCAAATGCGTACTACAAGTGTATCGGCCTTCTTCAATCTGAGATAATTAGCATAATTGCATCAGTGGTTGTTTATACTTCATGATAAGGAGCTCAGGGACATAATTAATGTGGTACTGACAGAACTAGCAATGGTCATAGTGAATTAATCTACTATCCATGTAAATGTCATATATATTTCCATGGGAGTTCCGTTGTAACTCAATAGCAATGAAATATGCTATTAAAATAAATTCTTACTTTAAAATAAAGTCTGAGATGCTATTAAAATGTTATTGAAAGTTAGTCACTAATTCTGAAGAGTCCCAAAGCTTCTTAAGGAGATCTTCCTAGGAAAAGCATCAGAGATACGTACTTGTTTTGTTAGAGCAATAAATGGAAATGTGGTATGGTTGAACACAGACTAAATGGTGACAATTATGTGTAGTTCTATGTTCTTCCCTCGCTTCCACTGCACTCAGTGTTCTTTCCGTTGCTTTGGCAGTGATACAAGGCTGTCAAATAGTGATTGACAAATCTATGTCATCGTGTTCACAGCCTTGTCCTGAATGGTTATCCACCGCCACAGACTCAAACCTGCAATCCAGCAGAGTTAAATCATCGGCCTTCTGAATGGTAGTGATAAAGTCACAGCAGGCAACCTGATAAATTACTCAAGGTGGCCTGTTACCATCTGCTATAATTGTGCTATTAAGAATGGGTGAGCTACCTTTCAACTGTTGTAAAATGCAAATGGTTTTTGAATATAAAGATCTAAAGCCAATCTGTTACGTCTATTGTGTTTAAAACAGGCTGTAGCCCTCCTGGTTTTAATTTTGGAAATTCTCCTGATACACAGCATCATCTTCACATTTAGTATAGATCTGTGTAGCTCTGCTTGAATCCTTGAAGGTAGAAGTATTAATACTTGATGACAACCTGACTGAGAGAAGAATGATTATACTGTTCTGACTGAGTGGTTTCATATGAGACAATGACATGTTTTGTAGTGTGATAGATTAAATAATAACAAAGAAACTAACAGTTTTATTAAAAAAAAAAAAAAAGCCAGTTTGAATCTCCAAGGAAATGTCCTTTGTTACAGGGGGTTTGAATATTTCTGAATTGTCTTTATTCCAAGAAGACAATATGAAAAATCATAACTGATTCCATTTCATCCCAGTGAAACAATAGCTTTTGGAGTAAAAATACAGAGGCTAAAACACGCAAATTCAAAAACATGCTCAGGAACTAAACCAGAAGTTCCCGGAGCATGTTAATCTTGGTGGTACTTGGGCTACTTTAAAGCAGTCCCTGGTGCAGATCTGACCTATCTGTGTGAAGATAGTCTTAAGTGGGGGAATACTGAGGGACTGGGGATTGTTCACCCTGCAGAAGAGAAGGCTTTGAGGAGTTACCTACAAGAAAGTTATCAAAAAGACAGAGTGAAGATCTTCACAGCGGTGCATGGCAGGAGGGTGAGAGACAACAGGTGTAAGCTGAAATGAGAGACTCAAACTGGGTACACTGAAAATCTTTCTCATACTAAGGACAGGCAGGCAGTGGAGCAGGTTGCTCAGTGAGGCTGTGTAGTCATCATCCTCAGAGGTTTCAAGACCAGGCTGGGCAAAGTTCTGAGCAATTTGGTCTGATCTCACAGCTGAGCCTTGTTTGAGCAGGGTTTCAACTAGAGAACTCTGAACTCCCTTCCAACCTAAATCACCCCACGATTCTAGGATCCTAAGTTCAGACACTTATGAGGCATTCACACCCAACTGGGCAAAGCTGGTGACCTTACCCATCAGGGTGAGCACTGACAGACAAGATGGGATTCCTTTCACCAACATTAGGTACCTGGGATGGGGTCATCTGATTTAGATAAATAGACTTCCTTTCTCATCAGCAACAATAAACAGGCATGACACAGATCATACTAAAGCTGGTACTAAAATAGGTTGGACAATTTGCACCCTAAATTTTCCCAATCTCTTCATTGACCACCAACCCTCACTATGTGTCCAGAGTTAGGTGCAATGAATCCTACCTACAGCTGCCTTCATGCATGTTAAGCCTTCAGTTCAGGCCAATGCCAGTATATCTGAACATAGACAGTTATAAACTTCTCATGGTTTATCACAGACCAGACCATTACAAAAGTACCTTCTGGTGCAATCAGCAGGTTGCTTCCTTCCTGTGCCTACTACAGGCAATTGGTGCTGGTGACTCAGTGCCTGGTTAGACACAGGCCTCAACACCTGGGGCTGCAGCACTAGGGACAATTCCCAAGGCTGTCATTTAAAATATCATGGATATTCAAGGAACCTGAGGCTCCAAGCCTCTGACTTGAACCGTATTTTTGGTCGGAAGACTGGCCCTCTGAGAAGTAATATCAGAAAATCATATGATATTATTTCCGGTTTGTTTGACACCACTAAATGCCATGCAACTGTATTTCTAAGATGTAAATGAAATGTCACTTTATATTCGCCTCTGATAGGACAGCTACAGTTTAAGCAATTTTCCACTGGAATTGAAATGCCCTTTGGAAAAGCAGCCTGTGAAGTGCATGTACTTCACTGTCTAAGAACATGAACACCAAGGCAGTGCCATAAAATTATACTGTTAGTTGAGAGCATAATGACGCAAAGCACCTAAATATGTGTGTTAAATCCAGACTGACTAGCAGGGGCTCAGTGGACCAGCTAGTAATTTGCAGGCTGTATTTTGAGAATGGTGACTTCGAGTCAAGAATGGCTTTTGCGCCTGACCTGTCCTTGATTCAAGCCTGGAAGAAAAGCTGACTTAATGCTCATGTATGCATACCATTTCTCATTGATCAAAACTATGCTCCATCGGATGCAATCACTTGCCTACTACAGAAGAGTTGCAGAGTTTGCAGGAAGCAACTCTTTCAAGCACTGCCTAACACTGGTTCTGTTGTTACCCATATACAATGCACACCATAATAATTTACTCCCTGTTAGTATAAGCAGCTCTTTCCATGACTATCCATATTCCGACTGTAAATACAGATTCATTATCATGCCGTAACAATTTATATATGGACACTGACATTTTGTGGCTGCTGTATTTGTTTCAGATGAATGGACAGTTCAGATGCTTCTAAGGGACTCAAACTATCACTGCTTATTTTGTCTTTTAGATAGCTTTCCTGAAGAGTTTTTAGCTATATGGATCCACAAGTAGATCTAAATCATATAGGCTTTTTTCTCCCCCTCTTCTAATAATCTCTTTCATGACTTCAGCAATCAGATTTTCTGCAACTTTTAATCAATAACATTCTCTGAAGAGCTGGCACGAGTCTAAATTTAGGCTTATGCACATATCAACTGGGAATTCTGCAGCATACGGCAGCCTAAGAAATATAATTTGCATGAGAGCAGATGAGTGAAGTGTTTGCTTGGGTTTTTAACTTCATATTGATTAATTTGCCTTGGGATTTATCAAGTAATAACTGAAGCAATGAATTCTTTCCTAGTAAGTTATTTAGGTTTTTTTAATGAAATTAGATTTTTACTGTAATGTATTTTTATTATATTAGTGTCTAACAATCTAATTTGTGTGAAACACTCTGTAAACATGTAGTAAGAAAGAGTATCTGCTCTAGAAAGCTTTACTAAGGAAGGCAGACAAAAAAGGGTAGAGGAACAATGGTGCAAAACTATGAAATAATTTGTCATGTTTGGTGGCAAAATAGGACTAGGACCTCTGTCCCTTGAGTGCTGTCCACATGCATTCCTCCATTGGCTCTTTAGCTCCTTTGCAAATACTTTTGCATTCCTTTTTTGGGTCCTTTCACAGAAAATATTGTGTGCTCCATCCAGCTCAGCTGAACTCAGTTGATGTTGGGGACATTCAGTTCCTTAAGAGACTAGATTCGATGTGTCTGAATGCATCATTTCATGCAAAATTATGCTGGACATGAGGGATTCACTGACGTTATAAGACACAGATTTAAAACAGCACCGCTGTTACGGCTACCACAGAGAAAGGACCTTGTGTCCACTGCTGATATGGTTTTCACTGGTTTTCTTATATAATTATGTTCTTAGTTTCTCTCTGTATATGTGCATCTTATTAATTTGAATCCATGTTTCTTTGAAAAAGCATTATTCTTTTCTACAAACACAGCCTTCTTCCTCCCAACATGAGTCATTTCTGCAGGCTATGAAAGGTCACTTTGCTTCTTGTTTCTTTTCTGCAGGCTTATTGTACGTTGGCTTTAGTGCCTGCATGTTTGGCCTCTACAGCTTTATGCCAGTGGTCATAAAGAAAACCAGTGCTACTGCCGTCAACCTCTCCCTACTCACAGCTGACCTGTACAGCCTTTTCTGTGGATTATTCCTCTTCCATTACAAGGTATGTGGAAATGAGAGATGAATTTGGGTAATAGCAGTATAACTGAAGAAACATCAATGAAGAACAATGAAGCAAAAGAAGCCCCAAAGCTTTGTTAGTAAAGCTTTTACTGTTAGGCACAGTAAAAGTGCCTTTTTTTTTTTTTTTATACTTCAAGTTTCCCACACCAAAACTAGTTTTATTTTATGATTTCGAGATTTTAAAGAGAGATCATCTGGTCTTGTTACATGTTTTAAGATTTAGGTACTGTTTCATGGAATCACAGAATGTTAGGGGCTGGAAGGGACCTCGAAAGATCATCGAGTCCAACCCCCCTGCCAGAGCAGGAGCCTTGAGTAGGTCACACAGGAAAGTCATCATGCAGGTTTTGAATGTCTCCAGAGAAGGAGACTCCACAACGTCTCTGGGCAGCCAGTTCTAGCGCTCTGTCACCCTCACTGTGAAAAAGTTTTTCCTTATGTTTACATGGAACCTCCTATGCTCCAGCTTGCACCCATTGCCCCTTGTCCTGTCATAGGGACAGGAAGAGCCTGGCTCCGTCCTCCTGACACTCACCCTTTCCATATTTATAAACATTAATGAGGTCACTCCTCAGTCTCCTCTTCTCCAAGCTAAAGAGACCCAGCTCCCTCAGCCTCTCCTCCTGAGGGAGATGCTCCACTCCCTTAATAAGCTTGGTGGCTCTATGCTGGACTCTTTCCAGTAGTTCGCTGTCGTTCTTGAATTGGGGTGCCCAGAACTGGTTACAGTACTCCAGGTGGGGCCTCACCAGTTCCGAGTAGATGGGGAGGAGAACTTCCCTCGACCTGCTGGCCACGCTTCTAATGCATCCCAATGTATCACTAATTTTACTTATCAAAGGTAACTTTCAGCTGCTGTGACTAGACCCAGGCTAGCATCACAAAGGAAAGGACTCTTGCAAAAATCCCATAGATATTTTTTTTCCTTTGGAAACAATGTTGTTTTGTTCGTACTGATTCTGAATTTATAACTTGTAATTGTCCATGAGTTACACCTTTCTTGTCAGCCAAACCAATGTCTTGCCTGTTAGCGGAAATGCCAAAATGTGCAGCAGATTTGTGTGGAAGTTAAACTTTTAACTTGATGGCACATTTGATCATCAATTACAAGAAATGGCTCTTCATTATTCACAAGTATCCCCTCCAGTGTCCATCATATGAAAGCAGCATCAGGGTGCTGGAGGCTATTGCTTTGTACCATCATTTATTCATAAGAGGGAGGTTACTTGATAGCTAAAATGGTGGCCCAGAAAAGTGTTAGGTAAATTAAAGCATTAAAATTCTGAGTAGCTAACAAACTCATATCAGATTTTGTGATACTAATTGTACCTGAATGAATGTGAGCAAGCTAATTAAAATTCAAAACTTTAGGGTCCAACACAAAATTGTTTTTCACTATTGCCTTTTATTTCAGTTTTATGCCTTTAAGAATTTTGCAGATAGAAGAAAAGGAAGTATAGAAACAATAATCTGACTGAGAAGACAATGTAGAGGCTATCATCTGCCGCATGGTGATTTCGTTCTTTGTTCTTTCTGTCCCACCCTTCAAATCAATTGTGTTTTACATTAGGTATAGCTGAAAATTGATATTTCCTGTTAATAACATTATTTTGTAACCATAGCAAAATATATTTAGTGATGTTATTCCACTCTTTCTAAGAAAAATGGCTATGTAACACAGTAAAAGAGCCAAATTTGATTCTGAAAACAGTGGTGGTGGTATTCTAGCAAAATCAAACTCTCTTAGAGGGAAAGACTCAAAAGGCATCAGGGATTGGACAGCTTTTACTGGGCTTTGCTCCAACCTAACAAAAAAAAAAAGCAATTTTGCAAATGCAAACCTTAAACTTTAGGCACTTGAAAAGCAGAAAGCGCATGAAAGCTTTCAGTTCTTCCCTGTGTCTAATTGTTGAGTACATTAGCAGAGCCAGTAAGGCAAAATTTTCAACCTCATTGACACTGCTTTCTATAGTATGTGCATGTCAGTTCTAGACCCCAGTGGCACCTTGACCTCCCTTTAAGGCCTGTACTGAAAAAGTGCTCAAGAAGGCTCAGAACTGGAGTATTTTCTGGTTGAAAGCAAGGTCTCATCATCTGTCCTCATAAAGTTGGCTGAGTTTCACCTCTGAAGTAGCTGATGGTCCTCTCTGCTCCTTATTCATCTGGTTAGAAAACTGAAATCTCATTCTTCTGTGATTAACTGTATCATGTAGTCTTCTTCATAAACTATTATCAAGCTCTTACTTTAGACTATTTAGGTTTTTTAATGCCACTGCTCGACTTGAGAGATTGTTTCAGAATATCACTACTCCAGCAGTTACCAACCTTCTTATTTCCACCATAAATTTACTTCTGTCCTTTATCAGAACTTTTTGAAAGGGGCCTCTACCTGAAATGGAGAATCAACTTCCCATGCTGTCAGTGTCTCCTTTCATACCCTTCAAACTTACGTTGCCGAGGAAATATTGGAAAGAGAGGCTATATTCAGCGATCACCTAGATTTAAAAGCCCACTTAGTTATCTGGTTACTGCTTTCGTTACCATCTTTTTATCTTTAGTCAGATCACCTCCGTGTCTTTTTGGATTACTATCAGCTATCATTTTTATGAGGAAGTAGAACTGTGAAATGTGTGACTTCCACTTAATAATGAAGTCTAATATGTTAACATTAAATGATCTAAATTATTTCTTCTCCTAAAATTGTGTACACGCGCAGTTGTATATCTTCTTCAGATCAGCAGCTCCTTACTGCTTCTTGACACACTGGCCAATGGGCACAACCCCACTTTACTGGGAAGCAAAAGGTTTTATGCTGAATTAAGATCAACTGAGTGGTTTAGTGCCCCTTGCAGAGTATAATTTTATGAGGCTTTCAAGAAACAGTTATGATTTTTTCCCTATGCTATTACTTTTATCACCAGACAGGTTTATTGCACCTATTGAAGCAAATCTATGAAAATCCACGGAAAATATGGGAAATTAGTTTAACTGGGCTTTAGAGCCTCTGAAACCAAACTCAGGAGAAGATTGCATTTGAAGTGTTTTGATTCATTAATATTTCATTTTTTTATATTACAGACTTGCTACATCATGACATGCAAGACAGTGAGTTTATAAACAGCTGCATTTATATTCTTACCCCACATGCAGGTATCTTCGTAGAGCATTGAACAGTTCCCATTCCCATGGAAGCTAGAAATACTGCACGTTAACACAACTCCAGTGATATGCTTGTAATTCAAGATGCTATTTCTTCAAGGTGTTATTGTATTAAAAAGTAATCACAGAATCACTGAGTGTTAGGAGTTGAAAGGGACCTCAAAAGATCATCGAGTCCAACCCCCCTGCCAGAGCAGGAGCCTAGAGTAAGTCACACAGGAATGTCATCATGCAGGTTTTGAATGTCTCCAGAGAAGGAGACTCCACAACGTCTCTGGGCAGCCTGTTCCAGTGCTCTGTCACCCTCACTGTGACAAAAGTTTTTCCTTATGTTTACATGGAACCTCCTATGCTCCAGCTTGCACCCATTGCCCTTTGATGATCATTGGACATCACTGAGAAGAGCCTGGCTCCGTCCTCCTGACACTCACCCCTTCCATATTTATAAACATTAATGAAGTCACCCCTCAGTCTTCTCTTCTAATGATTTGTGACTTCCAATTTGAGCTAGATGACTAGATTGTAGCACGTCATTCTTATAATTATCTGCATCCCCCAAATAAAAGCTGTCTTTTTAGTTCTTCTGTAATCAATAATTGATTCAAAATTTTCCAGTGGATGAGGAAATATGTATGGCCTCTTTAGTCACTGAATATTAGCCAGTGCCATAGCACTGAAGTATACAACTCCATGTCTTCAATCTTTTGCTTTTTTAATTCTCACCATATTGATGTATTTTATACAATTTTGATGTTCAAAACTTTCCTGGCTATCTGTTCTCACTTCACCTTCATCTCAAGCACAATTAAATTATGTCCTGCTTTAAAAAACAAAGGTCATCAGTCCTAAAACTTAGCAGCAGGCGATGATGATGATTACTGTTATTATTATTCACCTTTTGTCTTTCAAATTCATCTTTTGGGTTGAGCATTGCCTTGATTTCTTGGTTTCTATGAACTTCAGTGTTCCCAGGAGTACTAAAGCCAGCCTGTGTAAGACTTTCCCACCCAGGCAGGAGTCTGCAGTGCCTTCCCAATGTGGGGAACAGCCTTGCACAGCAGAGCCAAGGGGCTAATTTGCTGGTTGGGTTTTACCCATAGTTTCTGTCTCTAGACATGATGTTTGACAACTTTGGAATCAGACAGAAGGATTGGGTATAAATGTGAGACATGCTGTGTATAGGGATGTCTAGGAATAGTGTGGAGGAAATGTCATATTCTGAGTAACAGGACTGTCCTTGCCCTGTCAGAGGCTGTGATAGCTGTTCTTTGTCATGGATACACTGACACCAGTGGTGCTGGGAAATTCAGGGCCAGTGCTCCAGGTGTACAGGGTTGATAGTTTTTTTTATAACTCTGCTTAGGAGTTGTGCTTTTTTGCTTTTTAGTCTCAGCCTTAGCTTTATTTTTATGTGAATTTTTAAAGTTCATACTTTCATTTGCAAGCCGTATGTTGTACTGTAGTCATTCTGAGCAAATTGGGTTCTCACTAAATAATCTAAGCAGTTTATTTTATGTTTTCCACCAGATAGAGCATGCATACTGATTGTGTTCTGCACCAGCAGGTCGAGTCACACTACATTATATCATTAACTAGCAAGCCAAGCACAATCAATTACATTCTGCCTTGGCAAATTCATTCATTATTTTATCCAAGATGCAGCTATAAAAATTCAGATTTTCTGGATATAGTAGCAATTTCCAAATGAAGAAAATGCATATATTTCATAGTAAATCAAGGAAGTCATCTATCTTGATTTAGAATCATGGAGAGTATCTGTGAGAAAGGACTTGGCTAGACAGATAAACATGACACTCAAAACCTTTCAGCACCAGAAATCTGAAATGACGCTAGCTGAAACCTCACTTGCAGATACTTACTGATGCTTCTAAAAATGACTTTTCAATGTTAATTCTAACAGCAGAGTCACTCCAATGGAATGAAGCAGATGACAGCCTTACTACTTCATCAGGAAACAAGCCATGAAGTAGACTGAGTTTAACATAATAGACAAGAGAGTGTACAAGTAGTGGGCAATGGGTTCCAATTTAATTTTTGCCAACACAGATCCTAAACAATGCCAATGAATTGGGGATATATGTAGACTTCACCGAGATGAAAATCTGGCCTTTTCTGGAAACAAAGGAGAATAATTAGGAGCTTCCTTTAAAAACTGTGTGGAAATAAAGATCATGCCTTATTATGACTCTATATGCTTCAGACAGTCCTGGTTTTTGTTAGTGAAGGATGAATATGATGTCTGTTGTTTGGGAGCAGGAGGTAGAATTGGTTTGCTTTGGAGGAGGGTTGTTTGTTTATTAGTTTGATTTTTATTTGGCTGCCATCCATAAACACCTGCGGGACTTTTCCCCATCATGTAACGAAGCTGAGAAAATACTCACTTTTTTTTTTTTTTTTTTTTTAATTTTAGCTTATCTGCAAGTATAAGCTGAAGTCAGTAAGATTCTTTTCTTTGCTTGCATCTGTTAGGGCACTGACATCTATGTATTTTAAATTATGACAGTGGTGTTGTCAGTGGTGCATCATTATTTTTAGTAGAACAGGCAGTGCAGGCTAAACAACTATTTTTTATATTATTAATTCCTCAGTCATATACTTTAGGATAATTTTCCGATGAAATCGGATATGCAAGCTGCTTGAATCATAAAATCTCTGTTTGATGGAATTTAATCTCACAGAGCCTTTATCCTGGTGAAGACTTTTAAGCCTTTGATAATAATGAGGATAAATCATGTTGCTAGTTGAGCCATTGGTAATGTCCAGAAAGCTACATGCTTTTTTCCCTTTCTTTTCCAGACTACTAAATTTCTTACAGAGGGACTCCCTCTCAACAACTCTGTTCCCATGAATCTGTACTGTCTGCATACCTTTCATCTAAGTAGCAATTTTAAGAGTTGCTCTTTTTTTTTTTTCGCATTTCTTTAAATACATTTACTTATTTATTGGCATTTCCTCCTCCAAATTATAATCAATTAGAAAATAGTTAGGCTTTTGTCTTGAGGTGGAAAAGAGTTAGATATGTCTTTGGTCATACTTGAATGTGACAGAAAGGGCCACATCCACCCACCTTTTGTCTGAGGGTGCAGGATGCTACAATAAAAAAGCTATGAAGGAAAATGACAGGAAAAAAAAAAAGAGTAGAAGCTGGAAAATTAAATTACTCCCACCAAGATGTCGCACAGTCTGACAGTAGATTTTTAACAACACAGCACAGATATGGCAGCTTTGTGAAAATACCTCATTGTTCAGAGGATATCTCTTCCTTTCACAGTGTTATCTTGCAATATATTCATTAGTTGCAAAGCATGAATAAGGAAAAACATGTATACTCAGTGCTTTGGAGCCATCAAAAAGAGTATAAAAGATGTGGCATTCGTATTGCAGAAGTTATGGTGAAGGCTTCGATTTCAATTACATCTTTTCAGGTACTAGCTCATCATAAATGTCAAGTTGTGTAGGTTGTTTTCAGGGCTTTTAGCTTGGGGTTTTGTTTTTGTTTTTTTCATCTCATGTTAAAAGACTGCTCATAACAGAACTGGTTAGGAGTTTTCTAGCAATATATGGTTTTGTTGGAAATGCATAATTATCAAACCAGAAATGCTAAGTGAAAACATCCTGCTTTCAGTATGCTCCCAAGGAAAAATAGCCTGGTATTTCTCAGGCCCTGACTGTTATTTAGCCCACTCACCTAAGAGGTTGCAGCAGCGCACGTTTTCCAATGTTTTTAAGCCAGCTATTCTAGGACTGGAAGATCTCAGATACCAGAAAACACAAGTTATGCAGCTCATGGATTCTAGAAGCCAAAGAACAAATCTCAGTTCTGCATAAGGCAGCCCAGAACCCCAAGAAGGAACTATTAAAGTTTCCAGGCATCTGCCATGGATATGATCCTGACAACTGCAGTCAGAAGTTGTCAGAGTTTCCAGCAAGCATACTTTGTTTTAGAAACAACAGCTTTAGGTGCTTCATAAGAGAAGCAAATGCAGGATTTCTGTTCTTGAAAGAGCCTCAGTTTCTATTTCACATCTCAGTTTAGAATCATAGAATGCCAGGTTCGATCATCTGGTCCAACATTTTAAGTAAAAAAAAAACCAACAATTTTGTTTAAGTGAGATAGCCTAGCACCCTGTCAAGTTGAGTCTTAAAACTGCCCAGTATAGGGGAGTCTATCACTTCCCTTGGGAGATTATTCCAATGTTTAATTGTTCTCATCATAAAGAATTTTTTTCTGGACTTCAACCAGAATCTCCCCTGGAGCAATTTCTTGTAACCATTCTCCCTTGTTTTCTCCATGTGATTTGTAAAAGGGAGTCTCCTTCCTCTTGGCAGCCACCTTTCAAGTACTGGTACATCATAATAAGGTCTCCCCTAAGCCTTCTCTTCTCGAGGCTGAGGAATTTGTGGGAATTTTTTTCTCTAATTACAGAACAACAGTTTGATTTCCTAGATAGGAACTAGTTCATAATTACAGCAAGAGAATAGCCAGAAGTTGATCTATCTACCTATGCATGGATTTATATTCTCTTAGCTATGTAATTTAGATCTCTTAATATTTTTAGTGAATGCTTGGTTAACAGGGTTTACTGACAACAGCACTGTTCCGTGCCTTGTTACTCCACACCTGGTTGTCAACTCATAGTATAGTTTTGGGAGTTTCGTATCAGTGATTCTATGGTCATAGTATTTATTTTCTTTTTTCCAATTCTCCCCCCATTTTATTATTTAATTCAAATCTTTTTGTGTCTCAGTATCACATCTTCCTGCATAACTTGTGTTAAAAATTTAAAAGATTCGTTTGCAATTTCAAAAGAGCTTTTCGATTTGAGACATTTGTACTCTTTTTAAATACATGCGTAAAGTAGGTATGAAAGTAAATTTTCGTTTGTATACAACGTAGTTGAGTCAAGTTGAAACTCATATAATCACTAAATAGAACCGATTTCAGACTGAAGTGTGAAATAGTTTATACTGGCAATTCAGCCAGTCAAGGGAAAACAAAGCACCACTGTGTAACTGAGTTCTACCTTCAGTCATATTGAATAACAAATTGCCTAATGGATATTGACTACTCAAAAGAATGCATAAAATGAAAAAAAGAATGTAAATGCTAACTGTAGTAAACAAATGTGTAAAACCAACCTGTTTGCAGAGAGTCCCCAGAGAAAGAAAAGAGACAGTGCATCCACCTGCGTAAGATACTTAAATTGATGGTCAGACTTACTTACAATGAACCACTTAAGTGCTCTGACCTACAAGGCACTGGGAAATTGTTTAGTTACCTTACAGTAAGAAGCTGTTATTTTTCAAACAAAATGATGGACAAAGGTTTTAAGTCTTAGCACAGAACCTATTAGTTTTCTTTTTTTTTTTTTTTTAAACAAATGAAGAGGAACCACATTTCCAACATTGACATTTCTCTGTACCACTGGTGTTGTGCTGAGGGTTGGTATAATTTTCAGTTATTATAAAACACTCTTTCTTGAGTGTCTTGAACAAGTAATTGTCTTTGAAGGATGAGTTGAACATGGATAAATAAACAGAAATATAGTTTAACTGCTTGAAGAAGGTAATTCACATCGCTGTCATGGGATGTGAATTTTCAACACCTTGCAGAACGCTGAGTCCATCATTCCCACGTTATCATTGCTGTCTTGGCAGAAGCAAGTAAGAGGGAGCAGTGTTTGAGGGACTAGTGAGAAATGGTTAGCAAATAGGGAGGGGGTGTAGTTCAGGATGCTGTTTCATTTTGCGTGTAATTTGAAGTCACTGCTGTCCACAGTCACAAGAGGCAGTCATAGAGTTTCTTCTATCCCCACTTCTGCCCCTAGGCTCGACAACGCTCCATGAGTACTACAGCAGCCAAAGGGAGACAATAGCATTGTACCGGTGGAGCATGCAGTGGTATACTCGTGTTTAGCATAAGGTCTCTATTCGTCAATCATTTTCATTTGGAGTTAATAATTGGATATTATTACCTGAAAGAAATGCAGAAGACCAAGTATCGTAGCTATGTGCTTTGAGAGCTTGGAGACAAAAACCAGTCATCTCACATTACCTTGTTTGAATTAGGCTTGTGTTTCAATATAAGGAAAAAGTTGTTCAGAGATCTCTCAACTATATCACAGGGTATATTGTGAAGTCTAATTCTTGCACTCTGAAGGAAGTAAGTATTGAAAAGTCATGTGGAAGATAAAGGTAAAGTACTTATAATTCGTACCCAATATAAAAGTACAGACAAATTAGCCGAAATCTTCCTAGTTTGGGAAATAATTAACTCTTGAATGATAAATCTTCAACAAAACCATTTGGGTTTTAAAAGTCCCTGGTGAGCATGGGCTGAAAAAGGAAATTTGTGGGAACGGAGCAATACAAATGCATAACAACAGAGTACAAGAAAATGGTTTGAATAAACTGCAGAAAGTAAATAATATTGTAACAAATACTGCCTTTTTCTTTATTACAAGAAAAATTCCTGAGTCAAAGTATACTTTTGAAGGCGATGATTATACAATGAATGTGCCGAGTTACATACCTCAGCAATAATGTGCAACCCAGAGGAGACAGGCAAAACAAAAGTCATGAATTAGCAAAGCAGCAGCTGCATTCAAAAACTTAAATAAGGTTCAGTTACTGAAAATCTACAAAGATTTTCAAATTAACAGTCTTCCAGTTGAATGCTGTTTCCACCTTAGCATATGGAAACAAAGTCTAGAAATTCCCCAGACATGCAGACAGAATCATCTTTGAAAGCAAACAGTAAGGATAAATGCAATAGCTGCATTATAAATTTGGAGATTTCTTGTGGAGTTGAGTAAGTCCTTGTTTCCAGAAGTGATCAGAAAAGAAGGTAGAATATTCAGGAAGTGTGTCAAGAATTATGCCTGGCCATCCACATGCTCCATGAGCTGCCTTGAAGAAATGCATTGAAAATTGGAAATTAATTATCTGTTTTGGTGAACTAACTCCAGTTGTGCGTCCTACCAGCCAAATCAATGAATGCTACAGACATACAGGGTTAAAGTATCCAAATTACCTTCTATTTCCTACCAAAGTGAAGGAATGCATCTGCAGGCAGATATAACAGCAGTTAGAAGACATCACTTCTACATGCTTTCAATCTGAGCAGTAGGGTATTTTATTAACTGCTAGAAAGTCTTCAAAAAGCATCTTCTTTTTATCTAAACTATCCCTTCTCACTAAACTGGAAGCTTTCAAACCCATGAAATGGGATCGATGCTTGTCATCTGCACTGCTGCTAAGCAACTTAATTAACTGCAGTAAACTTCTGGAGTTATTACCACCACATGCGTGTGTTCAGTTTAGCAAGCAGGAGTATCTGTTCTTGCAGGTATTTAAAAGGCTCGTAATGAGTCTGAGTAACATTTGAAATAGCTTTGACTTAAAGTAATCTGGATTTTGTATAAGTACAAGAGGATAACTTGTAGAGGAGAGCTCCAGATGCAACTGAAGAAGCCATTCTTTTTTAAAAAAAACTGTTAGAAATAAATAGAGAGAAAACGAAGAATAAAGACTAATCACAAAACAAAACTGATACCTATGCAGGTGAAAAAAATAAAGGGAGTAAAGTCTAATTGCTTTAAAAGGTAAATGAAGCTTGGCAATGAAGAGGGAAGTGAAACAAACAGAAAAAGGTTCTTCTTGTATATGAAAAGAAATAGTTTTGCTATGCAAAGACAGCAGAGGCTGAAATTAAGCAACCTTTAGTTTGGCACCAAAACAAAATCAGGGCCTTCTGTCATTCAGTAAGGATGAGAGTTGAATATGAAGACAATGCACAATAATTAAGAGAAATTGAAATTACTATGTCATAAGTAGAAACAGAACACAATGATCTGAAGACTTTCATTCTTGAGAGTATATATGGCTGGAAGAATTGTGTATAAGGTCGGCAATAAACTAAAATCAAAAGTAGACATCAGGAAGGAATAATTAGGCACATGGAGACAAATGGAAAATTGTGTAAAATGAAACCTGAGTCAAAAAAAAGGCATATCATCCCATCTAAATCTAATGTCTGATAATTTAACAAATTTTTGTAGACAGAAGTCAAGTGATACATCTAATCTGTAAGGGTTTTATATGATGCAGTGCAGAAAATGATCAATTAAGCTAAGGAACAGGATCAGCACTGTGAAGATTGGAAGCTAGGTAAGAAACTGGCTAATGAGGATAAAGGCCAAGGCAATGTGCTGAGAGAGAAACAGCTTGCTAGAAGGAACTCACTGATGGAGGGACCAAAGAGTTGGTCTGAAACCAGTCTGTGTAGTGACTGTAGTAATAGCTTTGGCACCCTCAGTAGGAAGAAGGATTAAAATAGTCAGGCAACTAGAAATGGATGACATTGAGAAATGCTGTGAAGCACGAAGTGTGAGGTAATGTCTGTGGCAGCAGAAGGGAGCAATTTGAGCATGGTTGTGACAAAGCTGTTTCCAAATGGGTCAGTCTAGATATTTCTAGTATTGATGCAGAAGTGCTAGTGCTATAGGACACGACAACTTAACCATCTCAGGACATCACTTTGCCAGGTGTAGCTACAGAGTTTTTTGGTCAGCTCAAGAGGACCAAACAGAGCGTTTTCTCTTCTCTGTTCCAAACAGAGTAAGTGTGTGTGTGCAAATCCTAGAAAATGTTTCTTGTATGTAGCATAGCTTTGATTTCTGATAGACGGAGAGGGGCTATGGTACCTCAACATATAGAAATTAATCTACAAATTCACATGGAGGCAAAAAAAAATATCTCAGCTAAAAACATAAGAACACACACAGGTGGAAACTGAGAATACATAAATTTGTGATAGAAATTAGGGGGATTTGGGATCTGTTGTAGTAGGGAGGTCAGTGCTTGCTGGAGCACAGGGCATATTTGCCAGATGAAATACGTGATCTCATGGTACACAGTAGCGGGGCTTAGATTCGATGGCTTAGGATGTGCTCTCTGCTTAGATTCCCATGTGCTCCTCTGGCATGAGTTGTCTCAGTTGAAAGCTCCTGGAGCTCCTGAAGTTTGGCCTCACATTGCCTGCAGTAATCACACCAGACCATGGAGAACCCCAATGTGAAACAGCTGTATCACTCTCCTTCCAGACTGCTTAAATAGTCACTAGAGGTAAGGGTAACTGCAGCTGCATATTCCTTGTTTCTCAGGGTAGCAGTGCTCCGCTGGTACGGCTGAGAGAAAAGGACACCATCCTGGGAAAGCACTACTGCAGGAATTTATTAGATTCAGCAAGAAATTATAAACAAAGGATCCAAGATGAATAAATTATTGTAACCTTAGTTTTGAACACACTAGGCAAAATTAGCCTCATATATAGTAAGAGAGAATGAAGTACAGCTGCTGTGTTAAAGACACAGAAAACTAGGAAGACACATCAAAACTGACAGCTGATAGAGCAAAGCAGCAAAGAATATTGAAAGGCAAAAGTGGGGAGGGGAAATGCTTTTTATTTTTATCAGCATTTCTGTTGTGCTCCTCGGTTTTATATTAAGAACATTTAAAAGGATAACTGCTTCACCACTGTCGTGCCAAGTGATTGATATAAAATAACCAGAAATGAAGCCCCCTTATCCCACAGTGAAGATACAGGAAACTAGAGCAGTGTAATATGTGTTCTAACTTCACATAAAAATTTCTTTCCTATGTAGATAAGGTAAGATTAAAACAGATTGCAGGACTCAGTCTACCTTGCACTTTTTAATTAGACAGGCTGCTGGTATTGCAGGGGTACTGAACACAGGCTCATTTTTTCTCCACTTCTGATGGCAGAGGCAACAAAGGGAAACAGAAGAGAAAGTAGCATTCCCATCTCTCCCAGCACCCACGAAAGGAAGATAAGCAATTTCACACAAACATTTGCCCTAACAGGCATGTATTTAGAAAAGACAGCCTATTATGAAATTTTTCTAATTATACCATTTGGGAAGCATGAAATCATGCAGATTGTGCAAAAGCAGTATTTGCCTTACAGCTGCCTACATCAACCTCAAAGATTTTTCTCCAAATGATACCATTTTTCTCTCTAAGTTTGTTTTATTCTACCAATAAATTCCAGGAAAACTATGACATTTTCAAAATTTTAATAGAATTTGTGGTAACAGTTTTCCAGTAACCCCCTCCTCATTTCTCTCCCGCATAGATAATCTAAGCATCTAAGAGTTTAGGACTTCCTCACTTATCACTGTCTTACCAGCTAAACTGTGCCCACCAGGAAATACCAGGCAAAGGCTGAAAAAGAGGATGCTGCTATATGGCAGATGGCATGGACCACTATGTTTTACCTACAGTAAAACATGCAAGCACTAGCACAGGATCTTTGCAAATCGACTGGAAAATACAGGAAATGTACTATATGATTACTTCTCATCACAGTTTTGATGCAAGATTTGCAATTCAGTGTAAGCCGTAGTGCCAAGCAGCGTTTCATCTGAGTTAGAGGACATTGCGGATGCAAGCAAGCAGCAGAAATTGAGTATGGCCTTTCTTTCATGCGTGAAATGACAGAGGCATACCTTGCTTTGACTTCTTTGTTTTCACCAAATAGCAATGAGGCCAATGTCAGGTTTGCACTGTCATTGAAACAAGCCAGATTCTTCTGGCTTTGGGGTCTGACTAGCATGAGCAACAATGGTGTGTGGAGACGTCCCCTGCAGCTCAGGCCTCCTTCATCCATTGAAAAACTTCTTATGTAACTGCCAGTGGACAGGAAAGAAAAGAAAAAGATGTGGAAGAATTAGCTACAAACTTCACTTTGCATCCCAGCTGAGGTCAGAGGACAAGATAGGACTTTAAGTCATCACTTAAGATATATCCTCGCAGTTTGCCTTGGAAATAGCTAGAGGTCATTAAAGTGTGAAGATAATGCAGTCCTGTTGGTAGTGGACAGACTTACTGCCCAGAAGTTATCATCATTACTGAAGCTATCAAGAACTCCTTGGTACCCTTCTCAGCAAGAGAATCAACACTTCTGCTCAGGCATTCAAGCTTCTGCAGGTGGAGAGCTGAGAAGGCATGCTAAACCGTATCTCACTGGTTTGCATCCATTTACAGTTCTCTAGACTTAAGACCTGAGAGATCTGTCTGGACATATAATGGTTCAGGTGGATGAGTTTTATTTGGATGCAATCTGGAAAGTTCATAGCAGCCATTTTGGTTTTACAAAAATACTGTTTCACTTTTGGTAGCTGCCCTAATTTCTGTTGATGACAAAGATGTATCATCATCTGCGTGGAGGTTAGTTCTGCAGACCATTTGGAAAGATATCTGCGTATTCTAGGAGTTATTCTACCCATAACTCCCAGCTGGGATCAGTGATCAGCCAAAGTCATGTCTTTATCTCCCACCCCTGAAAGCAGACAGCAGTAATTGAGGCTGAACCAACAGATTGTTCTCCTGATAAAGAGCAGGGCAGATCTTGAGTCCCAAAGGGACTTCTTCCTCACAGACTGGGACAAAAATAGTCAGCAATAGTTTGAGGGAGTCACAGTCCCAACCTAAGACAAATTTGGCCAGATCCTAGTTTGTTTGAGCCAAGGGAGTTGCCAGGGAGCACTGTGAGCTATGACTAGGATGCTGGCTCCCACTCCTATTAATAAAGTAATATGTCTGTAAAATCCAATTATGCAAGAGAAAGCACTGTGCAAATTCATAGCTCTCAGAGCACTCGCCCTTCCTGGTGCTGCTACTGGCTGGAGAGTGTGTGCATCCCACAGTGCAGCTTCTGTGCTTGGTCACAGTGAACTTTGTTTGCTGTATTTGAAGTGAAAATAGAAAGCAGTGTGAAGAGAAACTCAGTCTCTCGCTCAATTCACCAAAGCGAGTGGAAATGTCTGTTTGCTATATAAAAGATAATGAGAGAAATTTGATTTTAACTCCTTTCGCTCAGCCTGCTCAGGTACTCAAGTGTGAAATTACCCAGGGGGGAAAGACATAAGTTGGTGCAGAAACCCCTAATGGTCTTAGCTTTGATGAGCTGTGCAGTGTATGCTACAAACTGAATTAGTTTGGAAAACAGAGGGGTTCATCAGACTGCACAGACCCACTGATTGGTATAAGACAGTGGTGGAAACTGCCTGTCTGGAGAGCGTGGAGAGTGTCAACAGAAACATGGGACTAAATAAATTCCTCCTGACACGTACATTTTTGTCCCTTTTCATCAGTGAGATTCTGAGGAAATAATTTCTCTCCAAGGTTTAAAAATTGAATTAATAGACTTGATTTCTTTATTTTTTTAATCAAAATGTGGAGAATCTGTAGATGAGATAGGGTAAAATGTAGTTATTCCATCTAATACTTCATCGCTGAATGTGTGAAACGTGACAATTCTAAATTTCCAGTTAGTCTTCCAACAAAATTTCCTTTTAAAGACTTTAAAAGTACAATTGGGTTGCCATAGGCTGGGAGCCGAGTTTTGTATTACCTGCCAAGAGATTCAGTCTGCGACCGCTGCTGAGAAATACAAATGGAACTGGAGCACCAGAGCTCCAATAGTCTGCTCCTGCAGACTATTTCCAGTTCAATGGACCGAGTAAAAGAGAATTTGCATTTTCATAACCATTGTAATAATGGTCATGACCATTATCATGATAGCTGAGTGAAAAAAAAAAAATGAAATTAGCAAATCATTGAGTCTCTTTGTGTGGGTTTTTCTGCAGACTCACATCTGTCTTGTTTTGTCACTTTGGATATTGTTTTGCCCTAGTGTCAGTGGTGACGTGGATGTGGACATCTGTGACAGTCAGAACTACTTGTCTGCAAATTCCCTCTGCAGCAGTCAGTCTGTCAATCAGTCAGTGCAGGGTTTCCTAGCTCTGATATAGCGATTCTTCTATGTCCACCCTTCCTGCTGTCCCTTCTGAAGTCATTATCTATGTACTGAAGGACTCACTCTCTCCAGACCCAGGGATGAATTTACTGCCTTCTGAACAGTTTTTCTTTCTTTTTTTTTTTTTACTGTTACTGTCTTATCACTATTTAAAATGATGAAATCAGATGCACTCTTTGCTTGCAATCAAGAAGTTTCTTTTGCTTCTACCTTTTCAGGTGGATTAGTTTAAAAAGTAAGAATCTCAAGTGCAAATACTATAACTGTTTTAGCTATAATGGTTTAAGGATATATGAAAAACAAGTTTTTCATGAAGAGGTAATAAAAAGTAGAAGGTAAGAGCTAGTGGGGAGTAAATTTTGAGAGTTTTAATAACAGCACATCAGGGTGATTTCACCATATATTTTCTGTGGTCAGCTAGACCTTACTGCTGCAGTGATTTTCTGGCAGGGTTCTGCAGTAGCACGTGTCAGAGCGTGGAGCGAGACCCCAGCTCCTGCAGCGAAGCCATCAGATGCCATTAACTCTCCTGCTGAGCCTGGCTGGGCAAATGCATTCAAGTACTGAGTCCCTAAGGAACCGTGCTTAGATAAATTCCAGAAACATCCACTCACCCAGAATCAGTGCGGGTTTTGATAGACTGAGTAAATCTTGTTATACTTGTTATCTTGTTACATATGTCTAGGTTTTGCTTTGTATGTTTATCTTCAAATTGACAGGCACTTAAAATGTGCTCTTTTATATGCTGAAAATTGATGGTAGTTTACTGTAAGCTATTTTCACCACAGGTACTAAATAATGTCTAGAAAAGACATGTTTTTTACGTTTTCCTAATTTTAAAATGTTTGTAAATATCATTGCATGTTTCATATTGAAAATTGTTGGTTGGAAAAGCATTTGTAGACACCCAGATGTCAGAGAAGATCAGCCATGGTGAGATATGTAGGGCTGATTTAACTGTTCTGATTACTCAGTAGGTTTTCGCAGATACCTTTCTTGCCAGTGATGAAATCTGAAATATTATTGTAACTAAGACACTTAGTTTTTCTCTGCAAAGGAGCTCTCTGCCCTCTTCTCAGAGGGTGATATCCCTATTTCCCGCTTTTATTCTGTAAACTCATCTTTATTTAGTATCCAACTGTTACTGTCTCTTTGAACTGAGGGTCATCCAAAATAACTTTGTTTCACAAAAGAAATTCATTCATAAAAATTAATCATCCCAGGATTAATTTTAATGAGAGCGTTAGATCATTGATTTAATCGCAAAGTTTTCTGGTATCTCAATAGACTACATGATAAGCAAGCTTATGTACATATGTACCTATATGTGTAGATGAAAAATCTACAGTAAAATTATATAATGATCTAGAAACATGAGATATTTTTATTGTTGCTTACTCTGGGGTGTGTGACACCCAATAGCTAATCTGAGCAAAACAATTTCTGACTCTTTTACTCTTTGAACAGCTTACAGTTATCCTGTTTAGCATGGAGGGAAATGGGTTTGGAGAAACATACAAATCTAGATATTTTAAAAATATTTTTCCTTAGAGCAAATAGGTTTCTGTAGGAAGTGAGAGATAAGTCAGAAAAATGAAGCACGATATCATTCACAAATAGGTTCTTAGCCAAAGAGAGGAGTTAGTTACACATTTCCTGAGAGCCTGCAGTTTGGTACTGCAGGTGTGTAGAGGATAGCAATGAAACATTATCTTCTCTCATTTTATTTGTTAAGAATAGCTCTTTCTGCTGGTTTTGAATGTGTCTTTTTTGCTATATATTAATAGTGAATCTCAACAGATGAGGTTCGCAGGTCAAGATAGAAAAAGCTCCAAAACCTACATGTAGAAATATCAGTAGAGTGCCTGGAAATCTCATCTTCAATAAAATAGAAAGATTTCAGCTAGAGTCCGAGGAACACAGTACACTGGACAACAAATTTCTTATTTGATGAACTAAGTCTGCATCTTCCCATCACACTGTTGGATTCACTGCTGTTTTAATAGGAGAAAAATACCCATTGATTTCAAGGGGCTTTGGGTCAATCTGACAGTTTTGAAAAAAAACCCCGAGATTTCCCATATACCCACAGTATATATTCCTATATTAACCTTACTAACAACCTTTCTACTCCAGTGCTGCAGAGGGCTGCAGAAAACAATTCAGCCTGAAGCTTAACTTCTTTCTAAGGAAGATAAAACTAGAATTGTTATAGGGCTATGAGGATTCAGGTTTCTTTGCACTAGCTGTTCATAGATTGCAAAGACAAATGTTTCACGGGCCTTTGTTTAGATTTCCCCCAGCTTCATCCAAACCCTTTCTCCTAGGCTGGAGAGTTGCCACTGGGGGACACACTACCATGGAGAGCATATTATCAAGTGAAAGAGCCCACTGGCAGGAAGCCCCTGAGAGAGGAATGAGCGATACGGCCAGGAGGAGGGGGATATGGTAGAGCTGGAGCCACAAACTAAAATAAAAGTGAATTGGTTTTGGCTGGGCAGCACCTAGATCAAGAAAAAGCACACATTTAGCTGCTGGAAGCCCCACAGATTCCTCACAGCAGGACACAAGGCAATCACAAACCTTTCTGGCACTCTGGTTATAGAGTGGTGCAAGCCAGCTGGCTGCCAAGGATGAGAAATTCAGGCATGAGGTGGGAAGGAGGGACAGTGGGAAATTAGGGAACTAGTTCCTGGCTTGAGAAACTAGATGTATTTGGCTCCTGGGTTTTACTTCAGCTTAGTCAAGTCCACTGCTGCCAGGCGGTATCCAAGTTCACAGGCAAAGAGGAAGTGGGGAGAGTGGGAATGGGGTGAAAGCAAAATTGAACTGAAAATGGAAGAAAAAGTACAATTGGAAAATGCTTTGAAATTATTGACTTGGGTTTGATTGCCACATGGGGGAGATCTAAGCCTAAACAGTCCCTTCAGAGTGGTATCACATGGGGAAATCCTTCAGCCAACACAGGGTGAGGCTTGACACTGTCCTAGTTGCTGGTGGGACTGCTGAATGATTACATCAAATCATCCTGCCGGGTGACACATGAAGACCTGGTGACACTACTGGAAAAAAACAATTAACAGCTGATGAAAAGCAGAACTGTTCCTCTCTGTAGTCTTTCTGACATGCTTTAAACTTTCCTCATTAGAGTGCTCTCTCTCTAAAGCATGCATAATACTGCGGGAAACAAAAAACATACAGTTATATGCTTAAAGCTTTCAAAGATACCGTGGATTCTGTAAAAAATCCAAATGCATCCTCAGGTGGGAAGTTGGACATAGGTTCTGTAGGTCTTTCAAACAGCAAGAGATTAATGTAGTTACCAAGTTAGCTTAAGTAAAATTTGCTTTCACCATAATGATTACTCCTTTAAATTAAAAAAAAAAAAAAAAAAAAAAGCAGAATTGCTATAAAAAGCTTCATCTTAGATAACATAGTTTGGTCTGTCCATTTCATGCCTCGTCAAAGGAAACTAGCCATCCATCAAAGCACTGTAGTCAGGATTTAAAAGCAGACTTGCAGATGCCTTCATGTAAAATAGAGATGTACCTCATGAAGCAGCTAACGGGTTTTTAAGTACGGATCCCTGTCAGTTGCAGAATACAGGCACTTTTTAAACTCACACTGAATACTGATGTGTATATCCCCAGTTCTATATTCCCCACTCACAAGCTGACTATACAATTTGTCCTTCATGGCCTCTCACGTACAGCATGCAAGAAGAAATAACTTGTAGTCTAGGATCAGGAGACAAGTCATATGAGCTTAAAGACATTTTTGTGTCCCCCATAGCAGGAATGCAATATCTAAAGCTAATATCCAATGGTCTATGCTTTTGAAACCCTGTCTTTGCCTTTACCTTTATCTGCAAGGACTAACATATTGCCAAAAAAGGTTATTTGTGTTGTATGTTTAGTCCAGGCACACTGAGTCTGGATGTGTCAGAAAAATCAGTCTGACCTCTGACCTAGTGGAGCTGTGTGCCAAAATCTGCGTGCTTGAGCTTTCTGTTAACTGCCCTCCATATGTACTCTGAGGTCAACCCAGAGTATGTTTCACAGCTGAAGTTCATCCTATCCAAACTCACATTAAATCTCCTAGGATCTGCTCTCTGCTAACAAGCAAGAGAAGCTGCAGGTGGGCTTTTTAAGTGGCTTTATTAAAATATCTATTTTTAAAATATATATGTTTTAAATGCTATTTAAATGTTTTAATAATATTTTTTGTATTATTTACAGCATGTTATACTTCACTGACTTGTGGTTTAATTGTAATTCAAATTTGTCCACTACCTGTCAGACAACTGTAGATGATGGTACCTCACAATGGAGCCGGAGAAACTTGAACTCAGAGAAGTAGTTGGCTTGTCTGAAAGCATGACAAAATCAACTTTGGATCTGTGACCAGAATCCAGCCCTCCCAAGTCCCACCAGTTCAATACTTAATATGCACAGGCCATGGGAAGGCATTGGTTAGCTGTTGCTTATGGAAGACGGGGGAGATAAAGGGAGCAAATCAACTTTCAAAGAGACGTTCTCATAGATAATCTATATCTCAGTGATAGGGGGGTTATTCTGTGCCATGTGTGCCACAACAAGGATTTGTGCCTACTGCTGTCTGTGTGTCTTCATGAGCTCAGGATAACTGGTGCTGTGTCTAATGACTCTACTCTTATTTGTGCTTAGTTTTCAGGACTTTACTTGTTGTCATTCTTCACTATCCTTGTTGGGCTGGTGCTCTACTCCTCCACGTCCACCTACGTAGCCCAGGATCCTCGGGTGTACAAGCAGTTTCGAAACCCTTCAGGACCTGTTGTAGATCTGCCAGCCACTGGCCAGCTGGAGCCTTCGGTAACATACACCAGCCTGGGGCAGGAGACAGAAGAGGAGCCTCATGTTAGAGTTGCTTAAACCCAGGGCTGTTGATCACCTACTGATGATTCGGTGGAGCTCGTATATCCATTATCTCTGTATTGTACATAGAGAAAGGTATTTACCAGGTGCAGTTACACCTGTGAGCTGCAAGGTAGCAAATAAGGAAAGCTCATAAAAATACAAATTAATTGTTCCAGGGTGTTCATTGCAAGGAGATGCCAGTCCCTCATTTACGATACGAGCAGCATGTTTGTAATGCAAACTGCTGTATATGAATCAATTCATGTCAAACTACCTGTGAAAGATACTCAACATATAAGCTGAAATGACAAAAGAAATTCGTAGGAGGGTGTTTTTGCACCCAATGAGCGATACTATGCCTAAGCCACATCAGTTGTGGAAAAGCCACCTTTTTACAGCAAATACACTTGTGCAGTCACTGTTAATTTCTCTCTAAGATTTGTTTGTTTGCACAAACTAGGTAAGTTACTCGTGGTAGCAAGACCCTGACACATTTTTGCTAGCACCTTGGATTTGGTAAGGGAAAGATAATTAATTCATCTGTGCTGTCTAGTTGCCCTTTCTAGGTAATCTGTTCCATGCATCCAGAGAAGGGACAACTTACAATATCCATCTCTATTCTAGGAATAGGTATAAAGCGAGCATTTTAGCCTTTCTATATTAGCAGAAGTGACACGCTCAAGCATTGACCTCTCTGTGATCCATGGCAGGTTTCCTAGCGGCTGAGGCTCTGCATCAGGTGACAGGGAGTTAGTTTCTCTGTAGTCGTGACTTAACACAAATTTCTTACTTTTTAAATTTTAATCTGTAAAAAGAAAAACGCATTTTCTAGTTTCCTATGTATTGTACCTCTCCATGGTAAGATGACATATCATGTGGGTCAGGGCACTTCTTTTAGATACTCAGTGCGTTGAGGGCGCCTTCTGCTGTTCCAGTGTGCTTAGTCTCCTGTGGTTCTTTATTCTAACAATAGCTATTTAGAAATGTGTCATTTTTTCACCAAACCCCACAAATTGTAAAAATCAGGAAGATTAAGCGAGGCATTCAGGAGCAGAAAGACTGGACCATCTGCTGGTATTGCTACAGTAGTGCAAAGGCATTCGTACTGGCAGGGTGCAGCCAATTATTTTTCATTAACTACAAAATCAGCAGAAGAATTCAGCAGTTTTCTTGCATTCCTGGGGACATTTGAAAATAGTAAGGGTTTGTTCCACAACTGTACTTCTGCTCCATGAGCCTTATCAGAATGGGAGAAGTCTTAGTCACCACCATGAAAAATCCATCTCTGCCTGTATGTTTGCTCTTTTGAGAGCCCAATAAAAGGAAATCATTATTTCAACATCTGTCATCTATGTTTAATTTAAAATTAAGAAAGGAAAGATGATCTTATGTCTAAGATAGGAGAGGGATCCAGGAGAGCTTGGTTTTATTCACAGATCTGCCACATCACTGCGTGATCCTTGAGCAAGACTTAACCTTCTGTGTGGCTGAGTTTCCCAATCTGTATATATGGGAATAATGATATTTTACCTACCTCACAGGGGTGCTATGGGACCAAGTTATTTTACAATGCTTCAGGATCTTCAGAATGAAGGAGATGAGGAAGTATACAATAGCACTGTAAAAGTGTGTATACATTCATTGTATATGAAAATTGAGTTTATGGCAGGGTTGATGAATATTTTGCTTGTGGGCGTAGACAACGAATTTGGTTTGAATGTTATTCTGCTGAAGAAATCTGTCTCAAGTGAAAATGTAGGACTTCGTGTTTGAAAAATAAAACTTACCTATTTCTATTTAAGAAAAAAAAAAAAAATCCATCTCTACTGTGGAGATTAGAAAGGCCACACAGTTCAACCAAGCAGAGTGAATTTCTGCTGAGGTAACAGGCATCTTTTATAGTCCTGTTCTGCTTTAACGTAGAAGAGACTTCCCTGAAGCAGACTGGGAGAAGTATGTATGCGTAATGTATGTGAAGTGGCAAATGTCAGAATGCTACTGAACAGCAGAAGTATACTGTCTTTTTCTCACTGTGAAGGAGGAGGAGAAGCAATTTCTGTCCCACCGTGATTAGGCTGTCTGCCATGATCCTGCTGCAGCTGAGGGAAGGGCCTGCAGTATGGCCCAAACGTGCCCAAAACCAGCTTTGCTTAAGATGGCTTGGTTTTAAACTGTAACAAATGTAAGATTTTTTTTTATTTCCCTGCCTTCCGTTTATTTAATCTTTTTAGCACTCATGTTTTCAAGCTTTTTCTCTTAAACTATTGAGGATTTAAAAAAAAAAAAAAAAAGAATTCCCACATTGAAACAGAGTCTGTATTCTGGGGATATTAAGGAAACTCTAAATCCTACAGGATTCAAAGAAAAAAAAAGTAAAACCTTACAAGGAAGTTTACCTAATACTTCAGGTCTGTAGGGTGGAAGTCCAGGTGGGAAGCACATGGTCAGGTGAAGCCCTCATGCATAGGGGCTAGCAAGCATCCTCAGGTCAAGCCCTGGGAGATCTTCAACTTGAGGTAGGTCTAGTACATTCCCAAGGAGCAGGGACTCCACCGTGGCTCCCTCAGGTACCCGGAGACACACTGGCGGGCACCTGTCATATCAATCTTTTTTGCTACCTTTTATACCAATTAAATACCTTTCTCTGAACATTAGTCCCCATGTTGGTCTGAGAATCTTGAGGATTGCGTGCGTGTGCGTTTGTTTCATGTTTACAATTCCTTCCTTTTGCATAACTGTTTTGGTTAATTTCATTATTAGTATTTATTTTTAAGCCAAATGTTTGTAGTCCTTCCACCTCCCTCTTATCATTTTTCTGGCACTAACTTGTAGATGTTTGTTAGAGTCTTCTCAGAAACAGCTGGGCAGGAGGCATCTCCCAGCCAGGTCACTGGGCTGGGAGTTTCTACATATAAGGGTTTGCGATCCACGGGTGGCTGTGACGTGCCATCTGAAGCAATTTCTGTAGGCTTTCTTAAAAGGCTCTGTTGTATGGAAATAAGTGATGAATGTTTTGGCCAGCCACCGCCCCCTGTGTTACTCTCACAGGAGGATTTTGATGTGCAAAGCGGGGCTGCTTCACTGTCTGTGTCTCCCGTTAAACAAGGTGGATACTTGGTTTAGCACCAGTGTTCTAGAGCTGGATGGACCTCAAAGGAAAACAGTAGTATAGCTTTGCAAGTAACTGTGTTGACTGAACAATTGAGGTCCAGTAAAGGAAAACATTACTTCTACTCGCTTGTTTTCTGCAGTTGGAGACCTCAGTACGCACCAGCAAAGGTTCAGCTATCTAACTGGCAGCTACTCTCCGTGTTGCATAGGACGTCTCTAGCTCTCTATAGCTCCCTGCCTGAACAAACTGAAACGGATACACTGCTGGCCCTGAGCAGCCCTTAGCAAGACTGATATTATTTTCTGACACTGGATGAAATCTTTCACTGGGAGACAGATCTTGTCTTTGTTCCAGCTATGAAGTTTCAAAACACACAACGGTAGACCAAGCAATTGAAAATTTTGCACCACTGTGTCATAAGAAGAAGTTTCAATGTATAGTGTAGAGATTGCTAACTTGTGCTATTAACATTTTGACAAGCGTGTAGTATCATTTTCTTTCCTTTTTTTGAAAACCATTTAGGATTCCTGAGCTAGCTACAAATATAAATTTTACCCCATGGGTAGGATTTTATTGTTAAATGCCATAATAAAGCACACTAATCTTGACACTGCAGATGAAAATATGAACCAAAACCAAAACCAAGCAAACAAAATCCCAACCCTAAATCCTGCATCGAAAAGCTGAACAAACCTTTCTCCATTTTGATATTTGCATGCACCTATATGGACTGGCTGTGGCAATGTAATGCCTGTATAATGTTTTCAAATAAAAGAAAAAAAAAATAAATGCTTTATGAAAGCAGAGTTATTAGTTTCCTTGCTTGTTTCCTTTCTGTTTGCTTAACCTAAAACAATTTTTCTGAAGTGTAAATCTTGACTGCAGGGCATAATTTTTCACTGTGCTGAGGACTTCCCCTTTGTGAGGTGGTTTACCTACAACTCCTTCCAAGGTTTCAAAGCATACATGCCATTAGGCACCTTCATTTATCTTGCCTGACTCCCAGGTGCTGCTCCAGAAGGATGAGAGGTCTCTTGTGCACCCTCTGTCTTAACCTGCTATTCCCCTATGGCTAGCTCAAGTATCCTACTATTTGAGTATTTCTGATATATTCGTTGCCCTCATTTGGACACAAAAAGCACACACACACCCCCCCCCCCCGACTGCCTTCCAGAAATGATTAATCAATTTAGAATCAATCTGAGGCAATGCACGTGTAGGATGGTGAAGGGTTTATCTGGCAGAGGTTACTGAGTGTCTGCAGCTGCCTTGCTCAGCCCTCCCTCCCAGCTGCTCTGTCCTGTGCTGCAGCACTCTTCCCAGCACAGTCCTGAAACAGGAAAAGAAAGGATGGAAAGAAAACTTAGACATCGTGAGGAAAAGTGTCAGGGGAAGCAGAACTCGGGAAAGAAAGAAGGAAAAAAACCTGAGACTGGCCCATTTAAAGGCCACATGGGAAGAAAGGAAAGGAAGATCCTGAGTGTGTGAGAGCAAGGGATTTTGTGAACATGCATTCACCTCTAAGAGTGTTTGCCAGCGCATGTATCTGTCCATCTGTGTTTGCCTGATGTCTCCACAGGAAACTTCACATCAGTATTTCTCATATACTTTATTGCTGAGAGTAAATAAAAGGCAATGGATACTGGTGAGCTCATTTCCAGCCTCTCCCCATACTGTAACTGCATGGAGCTCCAGACATTACAAAGCTAGCAGTGCTGCTCCAATGTGCTGGTTTATGTCTGATTTTCCAGTGTGAATGTTTCCTAAGTTATGAAGAGCTCCAGAAACTGAGTTAGTGTGAGTGCCTTTATCATGCTAACAGTTGATAAGTATTTTCCTCCAAATCTGCTCAAGAGTGTTTCTGGCATTATAAAAAAGTCTCTTTTTATTGCCTGGCTAGAATTCAGTCTGGGTGCTCAAGTCATATGAATAGTAATTGCTTGGAATTACTCTAAAAATAGATCATAAATAGGATTAATGGATCTTTCCATGCTTATATCAAATGTGTTTCAACACTGAAGGACACTCACGTCAGCTTAAAACTACAAGTCTCCCTTTGTTTTGTATTTTTTTATTTAGAACTAGCTCTCCAAAATACTACAAATCTAATGATGAATGCCTAACAGCAATATGCTATGGCATACAAATGAGGAAGCAACACTTTTTACAGTTATAGAAGTTTTAAGTCTACTCCACAATTTAAGACCAAAAAAAATATGCCAAACCTTTGTGAAAGGGACCATCTCTGTTTGTGCAGCCATAGACCAGTTCCCACAGCAATTGTGAAGCTGGTACCGAACACCAATGACAGCAGTGATGATGGCATTGGACTGAGAGCATTTGCCATGTCATCCTCCCCCTCCAATTTAAAGTGTAGGTTCATGCACTGTGGTACGTATTAACAAAAATTCCTGCTCTGTAAGGGATATTAATTCCATAGAGTGGGAATCACTAATCAGTGATTAGACAAAAACTGTGTGTGAGCCACCGAAAGGAAAGAAAAGCCCACAAATTGACCCCACCAAAAGCCAAGTGTAAACTGACCAGAAAAAGCTCAAGGCATTGTAACTCACATTGCACTTGGTATTTCAGTTTCAGTAAAAGGCCCACAGCCTTTCTTCAGGCCGTATCGCTGACTGGGTGGCACGGAGCAGCCTCCACAGTCCTAGAAAACACCATGGGTGCCCCACAGTCCCATGAGGTTGTTCTGCTGGGTGCAGGGAGGAACCACTGCATTGCCTTTCATGGGCATTTCCCTTGGAAAGGAAGAGCCCTGCTACCGCCTCTACTGTACAGCAGGCCAGACAGAGAAAAAAAATCTTGGCTCAGAGTAAATCTTGAGGCTCGAAGTGAAAAGTCAGCACTGTGCAGTCTTTTCAGTTGTAAAAGCCTACATTTGCTCTTACATTTACACATAGTTCCATTTTTCATTGAAAACAATGCACTGAGTTCCTCTGGTATTCATGATGCCAGAATTTGCCCCTTTATGGCTAGTATGATGCTGCAGAATCTCTTTAAGGATACAGATATGGTGATAACTGTATACCATACAAATACTTGTAATTTGACACTAGGTGAATCTGATTGCATTGGATTTATAAATTTTATTCTACTTCGATTCTGCTTTATAACCTTGGGCTACAGTTGACATTTTTTTTGTGAATCCTTTTTATGTACAATGCCCTCAGGCAATTGCCTAGTGCTAACCTCATCTTAGTAATGCATTATTAATTCCTTACTGCCAAATACATTATTTATACTAACTATTGCATTTTACTCCCCACAACTTGATAGCAGTGGACTCGTCCAGTTTTAACATAACTGCAATATCTTACCCTCCTTCCCATGTAAAATATATACATGCTTGTCAAGAGCAAAGTATTGGATTTACTGTGGACTTTTTTTTTTTGTTTGAGACCTTATCAAAGCAGAGAAAATGAACATGTGATGAGTTTACATGATTATTGAGCACTGAAACACTTAGCAATTCAAGGGCAACACTGGAGTCACTTTGCATACAGAACAGACACTTTGATAGTCAGTAGGCATGAATTTTTGCAGGTGAAAAACTCTTCTGACAACGCTATGTGAAGTCGTGCATATTTAACTTCACACTGCCTGTAGTAGCCAGCATCACAGAAGCCTGGCTTTTTGCCAGATCCATAGCAAACTAGCAATCAGTGTTTGCATATTCTTAAAATGACTACTTGCCTAAATGAACTTCCTAAGTGAGAAGGGGGAAGGGAATGGACTAATCATGACAATAATCTGAAGAGTCTTATTACGTGACTCCCTGTGAGCTTTGGCTTGAATTATCCGATGTAATTCTTGGCATTAGACAGATTTGCAGATGCTAAATAGGTCACACATATGCAACCGTTGGAGTGTATTTCATAAGTCTATATATCCCCTTACTTCTTCTGTGAGCCTACACTTTAATTAAAGAGAGAGTACTCACAAAACAGGATTACAACTTTATCCTTTGAAAATTAGAATCATAGAATCATTTTCGTTGGAGGAGACCCTTAAGATCATCAGACTCAGTCATTTAACCCAGCCCTGCCCAGTCACCACTAAACCGTGTCCCTAAGCACCACATCTACATGTCTTTTAAATACCTCCAGGGATGGTAACTCCACCACTTCCCTGGGCAGCCTGGTCCAGTGTTTGACAACTCTGAAGGTTTTCCTAATACCCAACCTAAAGCTCCCCTGATGCAACTTGAGGCCATTTCCTCTTGACCTATCACTTGTTACTTGGGAGAAGAGACTGACCTCCACCTCTCTACAATTTCCTTTCAGGGAGCTCTAGAGAGCAATAAGGACATCCCCAAACTTCTTTTTTTTCCAGGCTAAACAACCCCAGTTCCCTCAGCTGCTCCTTATAAGACTTGTGCTCTAGATTCTTCACTGGTCCCTTCTAGACCCTATTCTAGACCTCCATTGTTGCAGGGCAAATATTCCACACTTCAGCTCCCGTTCAGCAGGATTCATTTAATAACCAAAGTTGATGAGGAACATTAGCGCTGCAAGACCTGTTTTGACATTGCATCCTCAACGCACACCACCTCCTGTGGCAGGGCTTACTCTTACAGGGTAAGCGGGCCACATCATCCAGAAGTGTTTGAAAACCCCAACATTTTAGTCTTTATTTCAGTCTTGAGCTTTAATACAACATACAACAAAAGAAAGCAGGGGTTTAAAGTGAAACAGGTATGCATTGAAAGACGAGGATAGCAACTAGCTCCCTAGTACTTGTGTTCTGTTACCCGGTTTATCTGACAATCTTTTTTCACAAGTCGCCATCCACCAATCTCCATGTGGCCAAGACAAATTCTAAGCTCATCTTCTCTACCGTTTTTCTCTGTTAGTCGTACTACCTCCTGAATCCCTGCCCTAAATGAGCTCATTCACATCTTCAAGACTCTTAGCTGTTCCTGCTGTCCTAGCTTTCCCTCTCAGTCAGCCCCTGTAGTGTGGGTCCTCTGCCTGCTTGGTGACCTCTCAGAAAAATTTCTTGCTGCGTTGTTGCTTGTGTAGTCCAGTCCTAAGGGCTTCTGACCTCAACATGAGGCAACAGGTTGCAGAATATTTGAAAAAAGAGCTTCTTTCACTATCTGTATGAATGTCAGATTCTACACCTGCTCCATTGCAACTGGGGATACTAAAAAAAAATAAAAAAATAAAACATAAAATGCTCCCCAGACATAGAATTCTATTATATGATATTCAGTCAATAGCATACCAATATGGTATGAAATCAGTCATAAGAGATTTGAAAAAACAATGTCCTTTTGCCTGCCGTTTGACTTACTTAAAGTGAAAACTTGCTTGCTAAAGCTGTCTCTGACTTTGAAATTAAGCGGGGTGCAGGTGGAGGAGGAGTACAAATCTCTTTGACGTCATTGGCTCTAACAAGTCATTATCAGAAGAAGTCATATTATTTCAGGCTATGAAGTGACATTTGGACTGAGTGACAATACTCCATGTCATCCCTTCCTGATGGAAAAGACAAATATAAAAAGCAAAATGCCTCAGCTTGTAGTTACTCAAACTGTTTACAGAGATGGTATTGACAATCCATCCACATACAGAGGCTGACTTTCTCTTCCCAAGTTGTTCCCTGCAGCTCATGATTTCCTCTCCAGCCTCTCTGCAGCTGGTTGCACCAAGGAAAGGCTTAATTCTATTTAAAAAACAAAACAAAAAAAAAAAATGGAGAGAGAGAAAAGAAGGGCAATGTTTATTGAAGGTATAACTGTGACAGCTCACAGCTTCTCTTTCTCCTTGTACAAACGACTCCTTTGAGCTACATTTGGTGCAAACATGCAGTGTGGCTGAGCTGGCATTTGTCATCATATGCTGGGAGCAGGACTGTGAATACTCAGCTCCCAAAACTTAATCTTCATTTCTACCACAGACCTTGATTCAAGATAAGGGATGGAGACAGACCCAGCTGAGCTCTTTTTATTTCATCTCGGTGTGGGAGGGAAAGATGCGTGCTCAAGACGGCATGAGACAGCTTGTGCTGCTACAGCTACTGAAGTTGAAATTTTGTGGCTAGATACAGGGCGGTGCTCAGCAGAAACAGCGGTCTGGTACCTTCCACAGGTTTACTTTAATTGGCGTTGTTGTTGTAAGCTGCTGAGCTAAAGAAAGTAATTGCAGCAGGTGCACTAGCAACGGCTTGTCTCCACTGCTGTGGAAGGGGAAACATCACTGCCAGCTACAGCACAGGCGTTTTATCATGACAAAGGTATACTGATGGACTTTTCTGTAAGTATGGATCATGAAATATCAAGGAGAGGCTACATGTTCATTACAAAAATACCACGGTGCTCCCATTTTACTTTGTGCATTTTCCTTGTGAGTTTGCCATGTTTGTTGGCCACACGTGACATCAAGCGAGCTTTTCTATATCACTGTCTTGAGACTTAGAGAAAAATGCAGATACAAAAGGGTCAAAAAAATGGTTTGTCGGCCCAAGAAACTTTCAGTCCCACGAATTGAAGTCCTCTACCTCACTCACATAGTAAGCTTTCTAGGCAAGAAGGTGTCTGCAAGACCAGGGCAGACTCCTGCAGCCCTCTGTGCTGGTAAGGGAGAAGGCTCACAGCTGTGAAAGGTAAAGATACAGCAGCGGAGAAGAGAGGAAAGAGGTAATTATGAGCAGAGAGAGACAGAGAGATGCTCTTGCGCTGGAAAAGAGTTGGAGAAGGAACATGGATTGTGAATGAAAGAAAGGCTGGAGGCAGGGTGGCCATGGCCTGGGGGAATATTTAGGAGTCTGGAGAGGGGTAGGAGAAGGATTCATCATTCCACCTACTATCCAAGTGCTGCAAAATCTGAGGCTCTACCGTTCACTTGGATCAGCAGTGGGTGCGGAAGAAATGTGCTCTGCCTTCACCCCTGCCAGAGGAGCACCACAAGCAGCCATCTGTAACTTCCCTTGAGTTTATAAAGCAACAGGTCTCTTCTACACTGCCATGTCGTTTGTGTTGACTTCTACTAATACTATAAAGTAGGGGCTTCTATTCTTTCCACTGATTTTTAATGACACTCTGGCATTGCTTGACCTTCCAGCTGGCAGAGCTTTGCCCGAGGGCTCCCATTCCCATACCTCTCTCTGAAATCACAGTGGAAATAGAAAGCAGCTGTGTTTGTAGGTGGCTCGTCCTTAGAAGCTGCACCTTGCAGTGCTTGTGTTGGATGTCTTTGTACCTAAAACGAAACACTGCTAAAGCCAAGGAACACCCTTCCAAGATATTCAAGATGGAAGAAACATTCCTCAAACAAGATTGATAGTGTGGAAAAGAACTTTATTCTTGTTGTCAGACAAGGTATTCTTGCTGCTTGGTTTGTTTTGTTGTTTTTTTTTTCTTACCAAATGGCCCCTACTCCAGACTGACTTTTAAAAACGTGTATCAATGTACAAGGGAATATTGTTGCTGTGTCGGATATTTGTATTCTGGGGAGATGTCTTCTCTGTGAACAAGACAGATGGTCAGTGTGTCTGAGCAGAGGGAAAATAACCCACCCTAGCCTGTTTTTCTGTATTTCACAGTGTTCATACTGGCTGTCTTCTGACTGTTCTTCGCAAAAGCTGACTGGCAATGGGTAAGTGTATTTGAGGCACTGTAAGAAGAGTACCTGGAGTTTGCCACTGATACTTTAATTCAATGAGAAGTTCCAGGCCTTTTCTGCTGTTTATTTTAAAATATTTTGTTTGGAAGAATTTTAAGACCTATAAAATAACTCAATCTTGTTATATCAACAGTTCTGGATAAAAGCAATTCCCAGAGCTTGCATTCAACATTTCCTCTCCTGCTTGCCTTGTGCTTGGCTTGCAACAGAGCTAGGAAATAAAGGTGTCACTTCTTTCACTGCCTATTCTGCAGGAAGGAGAAAAGATGAGAGGAGAGAAAGTGGGAAGAATTGAGGGGGCTCTATGGGCCTCTCCTGTGACAGTTTTGTCTCTGTAACGTGGCTTCATAAAGCAGTAAGGTCAGAATTCCTCTGGGCTCTTCCTTTCCCTAGGTCTAGCGATGCTCTGGAGCCTTTAATAGCAGAGCTTAAGGGGTCCGTTTTGTTACACAGATATGATCAAGAGAATAAAGAAAAAAGAAAAGAGTGAAGCAGCACATACGAGAGCACACTGAAGAGAAGCTTGTAACCGCTAGCCAAGAACTGTTTCAATTTGTAATTGTCACTAATGCAGTTTGAAAAAATAACATAGCTAAAATGCCTCTGTACTCTGATTTCCATGAACTGAAAGGTGTGGCATGTAGAAAATGAACCAGATGCTCACATCATCCACTGAAGTGTGCAGAAAGTCTAATCCCCAAATGGACGATGGCTAAACAGAGCTTGCGATAGCACCTGCTAGGTATGAAAGTACATGTTCCCTGGAAGCTGCTATACTTCTGAGGCAATGGTATATATCCACAGCCCCACAGAATAAATCTTTCTGGAGGGGCCTTTCACTTGCAGTTGGTGATCAGAACGCAATCAGTTACATGACCTTTGCATATGCAAAGGTGATTTTCACTTTAGCAGTTTAACACAGTTTAACATACGACTATTTGCATTCTTATGAGCTAGGTAGAAACAAAAATATTTCTCAGCTTGCTGAGGATGTATCAGGTAGCACTCATTTGCATACTGTAGATATTTGTAGTATCCAGCAGCACTTTGAAAGCAAGCATATTTTGTTTCCTGTAATGTTGAATTGAAGACTTTGACTTGGCACATGAAGAGACATGGTACTTATAACTAGACATGAATGCTTGTATTACACTTGCAGGGCTGCATGTACAGTGTTGTTCCCTGTTATCTTGTGGGTGACACTTGTACTGTGCCCATTTGGTTTTCGTATTTTCTTACTGAGGCAAGTGATCAGTGCTAGTTCTGAGGGCAGAGCCACATCTTGTTTCTGGGTCTTGCCACTGTGTTGATTTGATAATTTAGTCTGCTATGATTTCATATCCAATTTTTTTCCTGTGTATTTACAGCTCTGCTTAAAATATACTTGGGATATGAGTCCTACACTTTCAAAAGCCCAGAAAGGACAAAATTGAAAATTATAAACAGAGTAAGCATTTGAAATACAGTTGTCCTTTTCCTAATTTTATATGTTATAGCTCTTAAAATTTAAGCATACTATTGTATTTAAAATTAATGCCATAAGTGCTGAATTGTTCTTACTGAAGTTTCCACATTTATACCTGTTTCTGCAGTGACCGTGTGGGATTCTGTGTATTGTATTTAAAAACAGGAGCAACCTATATATTTTTCATTTAAGCAGAAAAGAGAACTGCTGCAACTATGCATGGGTTATTCTTGAAATGAGCCTCTCTTGAGCGGTGAACTGATGTTTCTCTCTAAATGGGCTTTCTCCTTTTTGGATGCCACCCTCCCACCTCCATCCGCTGATGATGCCTTCAGGCATTCATATGCATGGAGCAGCTTCTTCTTTTGAACTTCTGTTCAAAAACAGACAGCTGCAAATTTTGACCTTTTCTGGAGGTGTGTTGTGCAAACGCTGGCTGAGCAGTAGCTAATCCCCTTGCCATCTGCCCAGCTCCCTGTTGTAGCCGAAGCTTCAGGATGGCTTCTGCCCAGCCCTTGGGAATATCTTTGGGAATACATCTCCGATACTGCACTTTCTCTCCCCATTTAATTGGCAATCACTTTGACATCATCCAGCAATTGATGGCAATTGCACGCTCCCTTGAGATCTAGAAATTTGTCATTCTTCTGGTTTGTCTCCTCTCAGCTTTACAACTTATTCTCTGAATACTCTTAATTGTGGCCTCTCCAACTCTCCTTTAATTCTTGGAGAATTTAATTCCTTGATCTCTTTCTCTCTTCTTTCTGCATCTTGTCCGTGGGTACACTAGTTCATATACCATCTGCTAGGTGAATGTTAATGACTTCCTCTCAAGTTCAGATCAGTCTTCCCTGTCCAGACTAAACTGTCTGCTTGTCATCGTTTTGTGGGTAGCAACATGGTTTAAGTTTTGCTCGGTATCTTCCCAGTGGAGCTGTTCATCTCTGCTCTTAATTACTGTCAACTCTGCAGTCCTGATGCCACTGTTCCTTTCGATGGGTGTGCAGTTTTGCCCTGAAGAAATGCTGCTGCTCATCTTGGTTTAATTAAACTAGTTTATCCTTAAAGGTTTTTCTTTGGGCACAGCACTTAAGAGATCGATTCCACTTCTTTTTTGCTTCTACTGCAGATAAGGAGGAGGAAAAGTAATTAGCGCAAGTGTCTCCAACAGCAGAGACTCCTCACTCTTTATCACTGAAGTGTTGTGTGTTCAACTGGCATCATGCAAGAGGATGATGTTCTGGGGTTCTTTTCAAAGGTTTTGTTAGTCTAAGACAGCTATTCATTTCTTTCATTTCAAATAGAACAATCTTCTAGTACTTGAAATCTTGCAGTAAATTAACGTAAGAGGAGTCTGTGTAAGACCTTATGGAAAGAGAAGGAGATAGATACCTTAAACAACAATCATTGCCAGTCACACTTGCTGTCTCATGAATTGAACTCATGCACACCTGGGTACTTACAAGCCATCCAAGATCAGTAAGAAACCACACCAAGAACTAGAATTTCAATTTCCAAGCCTCTGAGAACTCAGCAGTTACCATGGGATGAGTTTTCATCTCTCAATCTTGCTTATCTTGTCTTCTTGGCTATCTTAGGCACAGTTCATAGAATCATAGAATTGTTAATGTTGGAAAGGACCTCCAAGATCATCAAGTTCAACCTTCTACCCAACACCTCCCTGACCACTAGACCATGTCCTGAAGCACCACATCCACCCATTTTTTTGAACATATCTAGGGATGGTGACTCCACCACTTCCCTGGGCAGCCTGCTCCAGTGCTTAACTACTCTTTCAGTAAAGAAATTCTTCCTAATATCTAATCTGAACCTCCTCTGGCTCAACTTAAGCCCTTTGCCTCTTGTCCTGTCATTAGTTACCAGGGAGAAAAGGCCAACACCACCGGCCCCACTACAACCTCCTTTCAGGTAGCTATAGAGAGCAATAAGGTCTCCTCTCAGACTCCTCTTCTTCAGGCTAAACAATCTCAGCTCCCTCCAGTGCTTCTCATAAGATGTTGTCTCCAACCCCCTCACCAACTTCACTGCCCTCCTCTGTACCTGCTCCAGTACCTCAATGTCTGTCCTATACTGTGGTGCCCAGAACTGCATACAGAACTTGAGTCGCGGCCTAACCAGTGCCGAGCACAGAGGCTCAATCACTTCCTTCCTCCTGCCGGCCACAACATTTCTGATACAGGCGAGGATGCTGTTGGCCTGCCTGGACACCTGAGCACACTGCTGGCTTATGTTCAGCCAGATGTCGACCAACACCCCTAGGTCCTTTTCTGCTGAGCAACTTTCCAACCACTCCTCCAAGCCTATAGTGTTGCCTGAGGTTGTTGCAACTGAAGTGCAGGACCTGGCACTTGGCCTTGTTAAATCTCATACATTTGACCTTAGTCCATTGATCCAACCTGCCCAGATCTCACTGTCGAACTTTCCTGTCCTCAAACAGATCAATACTCCTGCTTAATTTTGTGTCGTCTGCAAACTAACTGAGGATGCTCTCAATCCCCTCATCCAAATTATTGATAAAGATGTTAAACAGGACCAGCCCCAGCACTGAGCCCTGGGGACCTGTTGCCAACTGGATTTAACTCCATTTACCACAACTCTCCGGGCTCGGCCAGCCAACCAGTTTTTAACCCAGCAAAGAGTACACTTGTCTAAACCATGAGCTGCCAGCTTCTCCAGTAGAATGCTATGGGAGACTGATACACAATAGTTGCCACTTATTGTCTTCATTCCCTGTTTGGGTTATCTTTCTGGCTATAACTTCTGCTTGGATGACAGTGGTGGGAATGGTACATGTCATGTAGCCTTGTTGCCATCATCTTGGTTACATCTAGATGAGAAGACCTGTGTTTATGAGTCTAATTACTGTCCCTCCATCTACTCAGTTATCTAGTGCTATCTGCTGTTGATTTAACTCTTCATTTTCTTCTGATGCCCTCACACACAATATTCAGACAAATCTTAGTATTTCTGCTACAAGTATTTCTGTACCGACAGTCTGAATGGCAAAGTAGAGCTAAATTTTGCAATTATGATGGTTTATTTTGGTGATTTGACCTTTTGTGGCTATATGAATATTTAATGCCACAGGACATACACTTTCGTTTTGTTTTTTACCTTATTTGTTTGTACTGTTGAGAGGACCTATAAAAATATGTAAAGACACGAACATGAAACAACTCACCATGGCCAAGAAATTTAAAATCCTGGAACTTATTTCTCAAGCATAAATAATTCTAGCATCTGTTTCATAATTTTCCAATGCAACTACTTTTTACCTGAAGTATAAAAGCAGAGAGCCACTTGTGGTTTCACACAGACAGCTACTTTGGAAAATTAAATGATCAGTACCTCTTGGTAGTAGGTCAGCTGCAACTGTGTCTATGAAGCAGTTGTTCAACTCTGACTCAATCTTCAGGAGTCTGCCTGGGGAAGAGGACCATAGTCTAGTGCTGAGCAGAAGGTGGATTCCCGGAGAGTAGCCTTTTTTGGTTCTTTCAAAGCTGATGTTGTTTCAAATAGATGAAGTAATAGCCATCAAAAAAAGAGAGCAGGGGAGTTGAACCCGATGATCTCCAGAGGTCCCTTCCAATCTCTACCATTCTATGATTCTATGATTCATGTGTGGAGGAAGAGGGAGATGTTCATTATCCAGTTCTCTGTCCTGTGTAGCATTACTTTCCCATTCCCTTCAATGAAATAAGTCCAGTTCTGATCTTATTTTCCACAATAACTAAATAATTTGAAGACTGCTTTTATTAAAAATATGTGGATCTCTCTCCAACCCAACTTTGTTAAGCTGTTTGCAAGATGACAATACAGTCTTTCCCTCAACCTCAATACTTTTGTTATTCTTCTGCAGCTAAGAAGAGCAGTGATTAAAAAACCACCTAAAGCCCTCATTCTTGTGTGTCTTAGTTCTATACCTTCCAAGATCTACAGGAATTTTGTTTATGGGTGTTTTAAGCCCTGATTTTTTTCTCATCTTGTACTAAAATGCAAACGTGAAGTTCCAGATACTAACAGAAGCCTGAAAATTCAGTGAAACATTAAAAGCATATGCAATTAAGGGTTCTTTCATCACAAGTCCTTTATACCTTTGCATCACCCCATCAATTTAGAGCATTTTCTACTCCTATCTACTATTTTTTGGCTCATAAATGAAAAAATATCTGACAATTATATTCGCTCTTTGTGGGGGTTTTGTGTGTGCTAGTTGGGCTCGAATCCAAACAGCAATAAAACCTCTATGGTTTAGACTCCAATACTTTAAAACAAAAGTCATTAATCTAGGTAATCTATTTATACCTTTCTCCACAGAACTCACTCTTTCTGCTTGGAGAAAAAAAACCCAGAAATTGCCATGGTGTGTTCTGCTGCTATAGTTCAGTTATTTTTTGCCTATTTTCTATAACAGCACTTGAGATTATAAATTTCTTGCAGTTACTTGATTCAAAACACTTTTCCTGTTCCTGCTACAAAAAGGATTTGGCAACAGCTTTCAGTTTCCTTTAATATTTATTCATATTCTTCTCTCACATTGGGAAACATGGATACCGTCATGGGCATTCTCTAAACTTCTGTCCATCAGCCGTTCAGCCTGAAGCATTTTCAAATCACCTGTGGATTAAACACAGACATGTGAAGGTTGAATCTGAGTCTGTCTGTGTTTAATTAACACATAGTGGCTCTGATGGGATCATTCTTCACTATGGGATCAAATGGTGGCTTTTCATCGCTTTCTGTTTGTTGTTGTATATTTTTGGTTTTATGTCAAAATTATATGGCTTGAAAACACTATTAATTCTGGCAAATCAGTTAACATAGGGTTACAATGGGGGATTATAAAGTCCAGCAAGATGTGCTTAATTGTAAGAGAAAAACGCTTGCGCTGTATCTGAAGTTTCCTTTCTCCATGGAGATTACATTGCTATATAGATTTTTCAGTTTTTCTAACAATTGGGGTATTAGGACATTGTGGCCTGCAGTGAAAGCTCAGGCTGCAATTGAATTTCAGGATTTAACTTTTCCCTTGCAATTAATCAAACAGAGGATTTATTCCCTAAGAAGTTAATGAATGAGTGCCTTAGTACCCTATAGATATGAGTGAGTTTAAGAGAAAAGCAATAGAAAACTTAGGGGTTTTACTTAGGTACAGTGTCTTTTCTTAGTGAAATAAGTAGCTAGAGCCTTTCTGACAACTGATGTTTAGATACAAGTGAGTCAACAAAAATTATTTTTCTAACCGATTAAAATTTTTGAATATATAAGAAAACCTCAGACAGACACATCAGTTCTTGAAAATATGGCCTCTTACATTTATATGCAATGCAACATCTAGCATCTGACATCTCATGGGGTAAGGCAAGGAGTATATTCTTTATACAAGAGGGTTCTCTTCACTCATGAAAAGATTTGCAGAAGCCCACTGCATGGACACATGCTCAACATGTATGTTTTAAACATCATGTAACTGTTTATGAAGGGGCAGAGACAGCAGTAGGAAGCAAGAAGTGTCCTGGGTTTGGCTAGGCCAGGGTTAATTTTCACCAGAAGCTGTGAGAAGGCCACAGCAGAGATAGACAGCCGAACCAGCCAATGAGGTATTTGATACCATACTGACATCGTGCTCACTGTATAAGGGCGGGGGCCAAGCCAGGCAAGGGGAGATCCGTGAGGTGTGCGCAGTGTGGTCCACGTTATATAAAGCAATAGTGTTAGTTCTATATCACTCACTTTTTATATTGTTTCATTTCTGTTATTGCTATTACTGTTGTTGCTGTTACTTCTCCTCTTGTGTTGTTCTATTAAATTCTCTTTATCTCAACCCACGGGGTTTTGCCTTTTTCTCCCTATTCTCCTTCCCATCCCAATGTGGGGTGGGATGAGTGAGTGCCCACATGGCACTCAAATTCTGTCTGGGTTTAAACCATGACAAGAAGTGAGAATAAAAATGGATCCTATGAAAAAAAAAGAGCGAAGGAAAGAAGCTGTGGAAGGTGGAAGGAGGCTACACCTGACCTTGGGAGTCAGAAATGCTTTGATTGTAGATATGCTCTGCCCTCATATCAGCTCTGCACTGGTGTAAGGTCTGTGATACACCAGTTCTCCTTGGCTGTAGTTTGCACATACTGTACTCTTACAGGTCCCTAATCACAAGGACTAAGATCCCCAAAACACAGCACAATGAGCCTTTGCAAGCAAGAGAAAGAGCTGAACATAACATACAAGGGGGAAGTTGTAGCTACTTGGATACTGCTGTTAGCAAGAGGCCTCCAATGTGTACTCTGGGAATGGTGGCAGTAGCTAGGACGTCACATCTGTTACCTGAACTGTTCAAAGTAATTCTTGTTAAATGGTTGTGCTCTTTGTATTTTAATTAACACTGCTTGTGGCTTGCTGAAAATCTCAATGATTGATGCATAGGATTGAGGTGTTACTGGAGCTGTCCACTTGACTTTATTAAATAAAGATTAATTTATCCTATGTGTATAAAGTACATTGCAGGGTTATGTAAGGTTTTGGCCCTAAGTTAGTGCTTTTGACAGTCTCCTCAGATAACAGTTTATCATAGCCATTAGTATCACTTCTCTACAGTGCATATTCAGGACAATTGATCAACTGTCTTTTCCTGATGCTCTCACAAGACCTCTTAAATTGAAGGTTGAACTGCTACCTGAAATTACATGCATAGTGAAGCATATAAGACTACTGGAAACCTTTTGTGCATTCCTCATGTTTGTCTTTTATCTTCTTTTCCAGCACATACCCTTCAGTTTTGAGGTTTATTTAATTTCGCTCCACAATATCAGCTACATCTTTCAGAGAGTAAAAATTTGCTGTTCAGTTTTAGATTGTGAGAAAAACCGGGGGAGGGGGGGAATTCTTCTCTGTAAGAAGAATTTACCTTGACAAAAAAAAATTTAATAAATAAAGAAAAATCTCTTAAAGATATTTAGCTTCTTCAGATGTGTTCTACATTGTGTAATTAAGCAGAGTTGAGCCAGGGGTAGTTTATGTACAGCTGCACCAAGACTAGGCTATGATCTCCGACTTGGAAAGAATTAGCTCTGGAAAATTTGAGTAATTGCAGAAGGGGTAAGAATTCTTGAGGGACTATCAATCAGGAAAGCCTGAAATGTGGAAAGATTGGTTTTGGGGAAAAAAAAAAAAAGGGGGGGGGCTCTATTCAAGTGGATAAAATAACACCTTCTGTCCATAGCTCTGAGTATTCCTGAGTGTCTTGAAAGGCTTGACTCCCAAAGGGGGTAGATATTCTGAAATCAATGTCATTAAACTAATTAACAAAAAATTTAGCCTGCGGGTAAATTTGTAATTATTAGCTATCAAATTAGAATGGTTTCCTAAAACATAATGAAGAAGTCATATTACTTAGAGTGTTTAAAGCAAGTTAAGAAAATATGTCAAATATAAAAATTGAAAGAAAAGATAGGAAAATCTCCTTGATTAGAGCACACTATCAATAACCTACCAGGTGCTTGTTGCCTGATTTCCTATAGCAATAATGACATACTTGTTACTCGGGGATCAGTTCTTCTTATGCTAATTAATGCAGTATACAAAAATCAGAGGCTTTAGAAAATTATTTGCTATTCTACTAAAAAAAGCACCCTGTATAATTTCCATTTAAATTGATGAGGTGTTTAGATTGGCTTTATTGAAGTGGTATTTCTTGGGACTCAACTGAGCCGATCTCAAGAGCCTCAGATGATTTCTGCAGTAGAGATGGGTACTCTCTGATTAACTTTATCTCCAGGGCTGGCTGGCTGAAAATTTTATAGTTATTCATTTCCTGATTTAGATTTGAGTTAGAGTTATTGCATTCACATCAAATGGAAGTTAAGCTGCTAATCACATTATGTTTAGTGTTGTTTATCCCAAGATTACAGCTGTCAAAATACATATTACAATATTAGATTTTGAAGAAGCTGTCTCTAACACTTGTGGTATGTATTAGTAAATGATAAACAGCTCAGATTTTCACTCCCTTGTTGGGGGACTCTCTTCTGGCACAATTGCAAAACCTCATTAGTAGTCAGCGCCGAGCTGTGATTTTCAGATTATGTGCACGATGTTCACCATATTTCATATCCTAATACAATAAATGCCTTCTGATATTAGTAATGCCACATCACTCTTGTCTGAGTTTTACCAAATTGGAAAACTCCAGCAGTTTATTTGGGTTAATTATTGCCAAAAAGAAAAAAAAAATTAGACCCTAGTGAGCATCTTTTCAAGGTGTAGAGCTGCTTCTGGAGCTACACACCTGGATCTCCTTCATTCTGGACTCTTCGGACCATCTCTTTTTAGAAATAATTCTATCTATCTCTCATCTAATGGGACTAAGAACCTAAGTATCCTGCTCATACTGACAAAACATCTTTTAATGGTAAAGTATTCTTTAGAGGTAAAGTGTTTTTCAGTGCAAACAAATACAATTGATCTCTAGTACATAAAGTACTTCCTTTACCTTCTCAACTGTACAGTCAGTGTTCAAATAAGAGCGTGCAATTTATGATCTCAATCAATATGCAACACAGTTTCTTGGAAACAACTTTGAGATGAAGGAGCTCATTACATCTGTTTATACTCTGTAATTGTTACCAGTGGTGTATCATTTTATAATAGTCTTGTCAAAGGAAAAAAAAAAAAAAAGAGAAGGCAAAACAAACAAAAAGCTGTAGATGACCCCATTTGAGCCAGCATAGCTTTTCTTCCTATGAGCTCTGTCTCTGCCAAGAAAGTACAACTTCTCTACCTTGGTTTCAACAGCTGTAGACTCAGTCTTTCACTCAATACGTATTATTTTGGAGGACTTCCATAAAATCCATCTTGCCAAAATGTCAAAGGGACCAATGAAAGGTGAACAATGAGTCAACACATTCCAAAGCAACTCACCTGGTGCATATCTGAGCAAAATGCAGCACTGATTGTGCTCCGTTTCCCATGTTGTCTGGGTATCAAGAAAGATAATGAGCAAACCAGTCAAGGAGAAATTACTGTCACTCACCCTAAAGATGGCAGAGCTGTTTGCTTGTTTGCTTTCTAATCTGTGAATGGATAGATTTTTTTTTTTATTTGTTTTTTGTGACAATGCTATTTACTTCTTAGGGACCTGGCTTGGATGTTGAGAAAGATGTTGGCTTTATTTAAGATTACTGGGAATTTAGAAATCAAAGAAGCCCTTTAAATTTGGGCAACAGTATCAACAAGCCACATTTTTTAGTGGGCTGTTGCTGTTTTCAGGAACTTCTGATGTATTTCCAGTATTTGGTAATTACCAGAGAATTTTTAAGTAGAGAAGTAGTACCAAGGATGTTATTTTTTGCAAATATTACTGAGGAAAACAGTATCTCCCTTATTTCCTGAACCACTGTGAGGTACTGGTAGAAAACTATTGTAAAATGTAAAATCTATTGAGGCTACGTAGCACTCAAAATTTAAACTGCTGTTGTGCTCTCTTGGATGATAAAGCTGTGATTGCATGCATCAGCAGCACTGGCATTTGGAATTCCTAAAGCTGTTCCCATACTGTTTGTTTAATCTTTCATAATCACATTCTAGGTATCTGCAGACAATTTATCCTTGATAAATAATGGTCAGGAAGCAGAGGGTTTTCTGTAAAGAAACTAAAATGTAGTATTCCATATTTGTAACTGAAATTAAAAGTGAAGTCAATTGCTAAAAGGGACCATAACAAAAAGGACTGGGAGTTTAGCAAGAGAGATTACATGTGGGACATGATGCCCGATTTGTGACTGATTACAAAGTAGAGGGCTTTGTGTTTTATGACCTGCGTACGCTGTCTCCGGATGCCAGCGTCTCTGGTTTTATCTCTATGGACCAAGTGCATAGACTGTTAAAGATGTTGCAGAAACTGGCTGCTGTGAGTAGGGATGGTAGATGATTCCAGGTTCAGATAGGGTAAAAGCTGAAAAGCTGTAACCAGAGCAGTGAGTAAAACAGGGGTTTCAACACGGAGAAATGTTCATCCCTGTCCTGGGGAACCAGTGCGTAGCGGTTTCTGTCTCTGTTTAGAAATGTAACGTCAAAAAGCTGACAAACATACTGGCCTTCTTTCCTCAAGGTGGTAAGAGTCCCTCCAGAAGCTTCAATCTCTTGCCAGCACTCATCCTGCCTTGTAGCTGGACCTGAAGAGAAATGCACTACTGAAAACAAGAAACTTCTGATAACCTAATGGTAACCATAGTGTTGTCATCTAGTATTGGCCTGAGGGACTTCCCTGTGCAGGTCATGAGTAGGAGTGCTACAGACAAAACTCAGAGACTTGTCTTTATGGTACACTTCCTCTTCCAGCCAAGGCAAATGTTGGTTTAGTGCTCTTAGTCTCTAATCTGCCTTCTCAGAAACATGTCATTGTGTCCTTTTCTTCTCTCAGTAATTTGCTTGCAAACAGAACAAACCTTGGCACTGGCCAGGTGTTGCGTGTTATCAACATTTTTCTCACACTAAATCCAAAACACAGCACTGTACCAGCTACGGGGAAGAAAATTAACTCTATCTCAACCAGAACTAGGACACCAGGTCTCAGGGTATAGGACTTTTCTAGCACAGGATATATTGGGCACAGATTCCCTTTTAGGTGTTTTTGACAAGGACGAGTGGCTCCTAGGACTTTTTTGGTTTACCATAGGGGACTTTGTAACTATCAGCTGTGTGAGCTTATATAAACCCTTCCATTGTACCACTTGGCTTAAATACAACTGCAAACCACCTGCTGTTCTGCAGCCTGAAGTGTGAAGTTCGATCTGGCTTTTGTCATCCAGTGTTCAAAGCGAGAGAGGGTGTCACTGTGGCTTCTGAAGGATTCGCAGCCAGACATGGTGACAGTGGCACCCTCTGAGTCATTCCTCTATTTGACACAAGCTGTGTTGTGGCTTATTTTGGAAAGATGTGAAGCTGTTTGTCTTTGGAGAGTGTGATTCAGGCCTGTCAGAGAAGTTTGTCTCCATGTGCTAATATATCTAATATTGAATCTCCTCTGCTTATCATCTTTATTTTCTTAGAGCATAATTTTTAGAGGCTGTAGTCCATCAACTTAATATCTACAAGCAATATGGATTCAGATTTTTTTTTTTTTCCCCTGAAATTGAGTGAGTTGAGTAAGGAATCTTTAATTACTGGCTATTGGTTGAAGTAAAGGCTATCACTGTTGCTAGCTGATAAAAGAGAGATCCTGCTTTGCTCGGAACTCTTCTATATTACCCACTCTCATGCAATGGAATATCTACTCAGCTGGAGTCTTAAAGAATTTCTTCTTTTGCATGGTCACGGGTGGACTGATGCTCACATTTTAGAGTTGGCAGCAGAGCTCTATTATAAAGATCAAAGGTCTGTAGATGATGACATGCACAGGCAGCTTATCTCTCAAACTGTGCATGTCAAAGCAGTTGTTATTTGGTGAGAAAAGTCATGTTTTGCTTTTATCTATTAGTGTCCCAAGAAAGCTATCTGATAACAGAGTTAAATTCAGAAGAGTCCACAACTGTGCTATTCTTAACACTTTCTTTTTACAGATCACCGAGAGAAAGTATGGAAGAAAGAAAAAAGGCAGGAGAGATTTCGCAAGCAAACACTCTTCCCAGAGCCTGTGAATTAATCAGTAAAAGGATGATTTTGCTCCAAGCATTGATAAGTTGTCATTATAATTCTAAGAGCATTTCAACAGCCTTTCGCCAGTTATATCTCTGAGAGTCTTGTGACTTGTTCATTGGAAAAACTGTACCACGTGTGTAGCTGTTCTGCTTTTACAAGATAACGAGGCATCAAAAGATGCCAGGCATCGTGCCAGATAACAAAGCCATTAGAGCAAGACGACCACAACACTTCTGCCTAAATGCCTCTGCTTCGTCCAAAATATCAAATGGTCACAGTGGTGAGCAGATCTGCCTCCTGTGAGGGATACCTTTGCCAAAAGTGTGATCTTGAACAGTGCTGAGATGTGTGACCCTGGAGTTAGAGGGAGACATTAGCTAACTCTCGTGGTGAAAAAAAGGACATTTAAGAAATTTTGAGTCAGGCTCAAGTGATCTCATATGGGTGAAAAATTAGGCATTCATATTATTAATGACATGACTACAAACAGAAGGTTATAAGAGGGTATTTTCTGTCACTTCAGTGGTATAGTAGAACTTGCTTGTTTGCATTTTGCTAGTTTTAAAAATAAATGTAAATACCTCAGCCTACTGCCAGCACAGCATTAACTACTGGCTTCTGAGGTTAGCTCTCTGCTGGCTTTTGTGGTCAGTTCTCTTTAATCTAAAAATGTTTTTTTCTTCCTTATTCTCTCCCCCTCCAATTCCAAGTAAATGTTTGATAAGTGAATATGTCGTAATTCAATATTAGAAATAATTAATTACATCTATTAACCCAGAGGATAATGTAGTTCATCTACTTTTTTTTTTCCTTTTATTTTTTTTTTTTGTATCTGCAATGCATACACAAAACTCAGTTTATTTTGGGGCACTTTAAAGACCAGGTAAATCTAAACTTTTTTGACATGGGAGAAGGAGCACCGGGGATGCAAATACCAGCTTGCTTGAATGGGTAGCAGGAGAATGAGAAATAACACCTGTAATCCCCCTCCTTGAGCCAATGATGAAAACCCTCAAAGCAACCCCTCACAGACAATAAAACCCACAGAAATGAAATGGGTTCACCTTTCCAGAGCTAGAAACTGTAACAGATCTTAAAGATCTCCTTGTCTTTATTTATTTTCTTCCTGCTTTGCATTACTTTGCTTCAGTCCTGCTCTGTGTTACACATCTGCACAGAAGTACTTTACAGATATAGAAAACAAATTTATTAAGTCAGTGGTTTCTTCTTACTTATCTCGGTAAAATGTGTGTACAGCTGTTCCTGTACACAGTGATATACTCATAAAGTACAAGAATAAAGTTACACTTGAGAGAAAAAAAATGATTTCAAGTTCAGTGGCTGGTGCTGGCACCTGGCCTCCTGCCTGAGAGGGTTTGTCGCTGTGCTTGCAGGGCATGAGTGTAGGTGAAATTACTGACACAGAGTTGGGCTACTCAGATTATCTGTGAAAATTTAAGATCGGCATAACTGAGAAACATAATGCAGTAGATGATGCTTTTGCATTTATTTTAAAGCTTTAATTTTATGTTTATGAGCTCTTCACAGAGTTGAATGATTTTTTTAAGCTCAGTTTTCTGGGTCTGCAGTTTTGAACTCCGCTTTAAATTCCACTTCTGACTGAAATGAATTGCATGGTCCCTGCTTAGCCCAAACAGATAAAACCTCTTGGGCCACTTAATGGGTGAGTAGATGTTGCCTTGAGTGCAGATGTTGGGATCCAGCATCCTTCTGCAGGCTTCATCACTTCTATTTAAAGAGAGAGCATGCCATGGTCTCAGCCGTTCCTTAGCTTTCACACGATGTAGTCTGTAAGACATGTAAGCCTTTGTGCACCTTTTTGAGTGGCAGGGGGGAAGAACAGCCTTGCCCAGAGTTGCGAGCCACCCTTGGGAAGTGTGGAGCAAGAAGTCCTTTCTGCATCCTGAGAAGCCTTGCAGTCCTGGAGGTCTCCTCTCAGCCTCCATCAGGTTTGTCTCATTTCTGCCTCAGCCAGCCAAGGGTGCGCAATCCTCCCATCCTGGTAGCATGAGAGGCTACAAAGACCTTGCCCCATGCCAGTTCCTTCACCCTGGCATTCCCTGAAGGAATTAAAAAACAAACAAACAAAAACATGTTGCATGCCGTAGTTGCTCGTTTGGAGAGTACATGTTTGCCTGTCTTGTAGGGCGTGAAGATTACCCAGGCAGAAAATACAGATCAAAGAAATCGGAATTACCATTTGCAATGATCACCCACCAACAACTCTGACACCAACGGCAGCGGGAAAGAGCTGAAAGAGAATACTATAAACCTTTACAGCTTCTGCCTCACTAGAAAGCAGCATTTACTACACTCGAAAGCCTGATGCTTACCCTCCTTTAGGAGTCGAAGTGCTCCAGAGGGAATTGCAAGCATGTTAGTGAAAAGCAGACAACCCAAATGATTGCAGTAGGTCCGTTGTTTTAATGGGAGTATCCCAGCTTTGAAATGTGAGATAGCTGAAGACATAAGTTAAATGACATATATTTTGCATATGCTAATGCTGGATTATATGTTAAATTTTCCGTTTGCCAAAATGCTTAGGTTTTGGGCCAGCTGTGGGGTGGCCTCTTGGGAAGACTGTGCTGTCCTTGAGGTACTTCAGAAGCCCGTAGCCAGCTCTCATTCCCGGACAATGCATCTTGCAAGGGTTACTCATGCTGGTTCAGAGTGGTTCGGTAACTGTGAAACAGTAACTGTGTGTTTTGATGTTGAGCAAATCTTCCAATAGTTTTATCTTGCTTAATTTGTCCTTCCTTGGAAGCAGAGGATACACACCACTGATAAAGCAATGAACTTTAAAGGAAGTGGGGATATGGAGCAGCAATAGGTATATCTGTTCCCAAGGCATGTTAGGATCCAATTAAGTTTAAATTGAGGCGTGGGAGGACCGAGAAGTCGACCGCGCTCAGGAGCTTGTGGCTATTCTCTTGCACTGGGAAATGCAGATGCTGGGCTCGGAGCATAACTATGCAATCAGAGACAGGATTAGGGAGCAGCTCCCTGAATAGCTGCTGCTGGGGAGATGGGGAGCTTAGCTGCATTGCTCATGCACGTAAAGGAAGAACTGATTTCTAATTGTGAAATTCCCATGAAAATCATGTTCCTGTATTGCTGAGCAGCATCTCGTAACATCGTGCGTGCATAGCGAAGCTAACGTACAAAGGAAGGATACATATTCACTATCGCAGCTTGACGGGTTTTATAATGTTACTTAAATGCCAGTACTTGCTGTGCTTTCTAAATGTTGATCCAATTTATGAGAGCTTTAAAGAAAGTGTGTGGGTGGATGATCAGCATGATTTTTTTTTTTTTGTTTTATATGAAACGATGCTGTCATTTACCAAATAAAAAGGAATGATCCTGCATATTTCTGCTTTGTTGGGCTTTTCTTTCTTTCTTTAAAAAAAAAGGATACAAGACAGACAAAGAAAGTTGTCTGCTATAAGCTAAGCATATAGGTTGTCTAATATGCTCCTACATACTGTCATTTTTTTAAAACCATCCTACACTCATGTGAACAGAAAGCTATTAAAATCTAACTTTCTTCATTGACTTGCACATAAAATAAACTAGAAATTCAGACTCAGTTTTGGTAGATGAGATTCTCTACCACAAAACATTATAGATACCAGGATGCTCCAAGGGTCTGAGAGTGGCTGGTAATACAGACTTTCATGTTTATATTTAACCATATAGTTCAGGTTAAGCCTGTGAGTTGTCCAGCCTCTTAATTAGCAAGTCCTTAAGCAGAAACTCAATCTTATTTTCCTTTCCCTGATAGTAGCCTCTTACTAGTTACGGTGCTGTTCATAATTCTTTTTCCATATCTGAACTTAGAGCAGAGGTATCTACCTGTGCCTGAGGAACTCTTGGTTTAAGGACAGAAGGTTAGAGCTGGAAGTACTGCTGCCGGAGAGGAGATGGCTGGAGCCACATCACAGACATGGCCATTGTTCTTTACCAGTGAAATGCAGATTCTTCTCATATTACCAAGAAGTCTGCTATTTCTAATCACTAATATAGTTTTGCAGCTAAAGAAGCAGATTGCACAGGCAGGACCAGGAGGGGAAGCTTGTCCAGTCCCTCACCCACTATTTTGGATAGGAACCATCTCTGCATCCTCCAAGAGCTCCAATAGAGTGACACAGATAAAGGAAGTAGGTTTGAAAAATGAACATTGAGAAACCAGATTGACAGAGAAAAATACCAAAGCTTTTACTGTGTCTGCCAGACTGTTGTACTTGCATTACAACAAAGTGATGACAAACCTTTTTGATGTTTCATGCCAAATTAATTTTAAATACCTTGCGACTTAGTGTCAGCTCAAATCTCTGTCCCTGGCACCAGTGCCAAATTTGGAAGTGGATCGCCATCACCGCAATAGCGTAGCTTCTGAACTAACACTTCTGGTTTGTTCCCTGCAGTGAAACATTCAGAGAAGAAACTGAGAGGTCAGCTTTAATGTAACCTCCTCAAGAAGGAGGGCTCTGAATTAAATTGAAGGTACACTTATTTAATTACATTTTCCTTCCCATTTTTAAGTAATCAGTACTGTGGGTACACCAGCTACAAAAACTCCATGCCTCCTTAGAATTTAAGAAATCTGAACCAGCAAGTACTGTATGATGGAATGATGGAACCTGATAAAAGAGCAGTATGTAATGTCGTATTCTCTATCAATATAGACAATGGTATAGAATAGAAAATGAAGGGAGATGTAAAGAACTAGTAATTTTCTCATAACTGTGTCTTTTTTTTTTTTTAATTGCAATGTATATGACAACCTGTGAATACTGCTAAGCACAGGTTGAAAATACAGAAGAGTAAATGATGAGCATGTGAAGTAAAGCGTGACTTTTCAATTGCGTGTAACTGACAGTAGCTCACATTGTTCACTATTGCATTTGGAAGGATTTTTTTTCAGGAAAAAGAAATTTTAAAATGTGTTAGGCTCGTAAATGCACTCTTGGGATCTACAAGCAAGCCCAACCGTGATGGCTGCACTGAATAGGATCTGTATCTATTTGCAAAATAACAAAAGAGGAAAAAGTGGGTTTCAGCATCTCCTGAATTGTTTCCATTTCTCTGGAAGTATCTTTGATTATAGAAGTATACACTGACAGTTTATTGAATTTGAAAATTGCAAAGATCTCATCGGTTATCCATTTGATAACCATGCCGGTTCTGGTTGGTCCCAACATCTTACTCTCTAACTATACTGGTTGTCCAGGTCTGTGTGAAATCAAGAAGGTTTTGCACGAACAGTAGTGAATTCATGAGAATTGTGAGTGTTTATTATCAAGCATCCTCTTTTAGGATATGACAAAGAGAACAAGAAATAGTTTTATGGAACGGAGGAGGATTTCTGTCATAAAAAACCCTATTCGTTTCCAATGATTTATTGCCTAGTAGATCAGCAACCAGAACTTCCCAGAGCCTGAAAATCTGGTTTTGATCTACCCAGTAAGGCAGGATATCTGTTTATATTGCTTGATCGCCCAAATTATGTCTAATCAAGCATTAGATTTTAATGTTAACTTACCTTTATACAAAACTGTATGGTCTTATTAATATGTGACAAAGAGAAGAATGTTTGTTGGTATCTTGACCCAATGTCCAGACCTAGCTTACATTAAAACAACTACCTGCCCGACTCGTTCCACCTCTGTTTATTCTCACTCAGAAAGACAGAAAGCAAACCCCTCTTATGGAAGCAGAGAAATCAGAAGAGCCTTTCTGACAAGGGCTCTTAAGCAGGCGGGTCCTCATTGCAAACACTGGAGAATTACACTTATAGCACAGCTGACTTCTGCAGGGATTGCTTTTAACTTCCTGACCCTCTCTCCTTGAGTTTCTCCCCCGTGGGGGAACTAGGGACTATGTGGTGTCTAAGATGCTGTTTTCATCTGTTAGTCATGACATGGGATCCAACATGTTAGTAAAGTAGAATATCATTTTTATTACCACTCTAAGCATGTTTGTGCAGCTAAACCTTTTATTTTTTTCATTACTGTGTTTTTTTGACTTTCAGAGATTGCTAAGGAAACCGCTTCTCTTTATATGAAATAAAACAGATTATTTAGACACAAGCAACAAGGCTATGTTCCATGCATTGATTTTTTTTTTTAAGGACTCTGACTGCAATTTGAACTTCTTCAGCCAAGAAGCATGCTATTCATTCTTTGTAATCCAAATACATTTTGTTTTTAAAGGAGTTCTCATTTCACTTCATTCCTAGCTAAAGTGGTTTTTATGAATTTTTAGAAATTGGAAAAACTTCTTTGTTTAGTAGGTGCTAGATGTCCAGACTTTAAAGTAATATTAATTTTAACAGATGACTTGTGTGTTGCATTGGGTAGATTGAAAAACTGATTATGGAAATGGATGGTTTCTAATAGTGTATATATATAATATAGAAGCCTATAACAAAATCTATCTAGAATACAGCTAGCTTCAGGACACTGGAACTTCATGCCAAAATACCTTCAGATTTCAATGTATCAGAAACCTTTTTTCTTTTTACTGTGGACCTGGCCTCATTCTATAGTTTCGATTAACACAGAATCAGAAAGGACACACTTTCTGTCAGCCTAAGGTTTCTAGGGATTAGGCTAAACCCGTCAACTGACATTTTAAGAATGTGATTTCTCATATTATGCAACTATTATGCACCTCTTACAAAACCTTTACCCTTTACAGTGCAAATACCACTGGAGTAAATGCTATTTTCAACTTCATGCTCGAAAAGTTGTAAATTGTTTGGGCAGTCATTGTGTATAAATAAGATCTGAATGAAGGGCTGAGTTTAAAAGCTCTGCGATTTATAGTTATTCTTCCTAGAACATCTTCATCAGGGAAGTCTGTGGAGAGTGGTACTTGGATAATGATACACCCTAACAAATGGTTAGTCTGGAAGTATCAGTGGATCTTACCATTACCAGCTGTATTTGGCTTCTTTGTTCCTTTTTAGTGAAGGATAAATATGATGGCATGGGGCTTATCTCCCGGTGTCAAAAAGGGAAAAGAACTCTTAAACACAGAGCTCAAGATTCAGGACAAATCCCGCTGGCAGGTGTCCTGGTCTACGTGCTTTATGTTGAACTCGTTCCCACAATAGGACCTCTTCTGAGCCACAGTGTGTTCATCAACAGGAACCATGCTGGCTCATACCTGTGCTCAGCTGTCTTAAAGAAGTGAAATGATATTTACCTGTCAGGTATCAGCTGCTGATTGCTGGTCTGCTTGGGGTTGCAGTAGTGGCAACATTTCTACCATGCTAGACCAAACTTTCAGAAGCATCGAGAGACTTTACTCCAAACACTGATTTGAACTTAACTAACCACCTGCTTTTTATTGTTGCTTGGGTTCAGCTATCATGTAGCAAGTACTACTTAGAGTAGCTCTGAGTGTGTGCTCACTAATGTTTTTAGTTGCTGCACTTAAATGCATTTCATTTTCCCTTGGGTTATGAATCCTTTTGTTCTTTCTTTGCTCAGTTTTTGTTTGCAGTCAAAGATGATCTTCAGTGCTTTAAAATTCACAGTGCAAGTGCAAAAGGAAAAGCCTTGGTGAACATGATCTTCTGAAGCATGAAGCTGGTCTCTGTAATGCAGCAATTAAGTATTGATTCAGTATGTGTGTGGACATATTCCTTAACAATACAGAGACACAAGCTGAGATAGGAGTGGATTGTTAACAGCTGAGTCCTTGATGGAAGTAAGGTATTGCTACGAAGGAAGCAAAGACAAATAGCAAAGGGACTCAGTGAACGTGGAAAAATAGACTAATAAAGTTTCTGGTTGCTATGACTGTGCTTTGTTAATTTAAGGAAAGGTTTTGACAAGGATTTGGTCCCTGCTCAAAAAAAAATGTTACGATATTTTGTGTGACTTGCTGTTTGTACAGAATTTCTCTCTATAGTGATCCTCTTTCTGTGATGATAGGAGGGTTTAGTCTTCCTGAAAAAAAAAAAAAAGTGATTTTTATTTTGAGGTAGCCTTTCAACATCCTTCTTGATTTTTCAGTTTTTCTTATACAAATCTGAAGTCCTTCCCTTTATGTTCCTTGTTCTAGGAATACTGAACACTACTTGTGTTTGGGTGACATCTTCTGGATAAGGTTGCCATCGGAAGGAACAATTAACACACTTCATCTTCCAGCCTTTGTGCTTGTTTCTGATCCATTTTGGAAAAAAAATTGCACAAGGTACCTGGTTCCAGTGATAAGCATACTAGCTGAAATTTAGTAATGGGTTTGAGACTCCAAAGTGAAAGATGAAAATAGAAGTGATTAAAAATGCAAACAGAAACTGCTTTCATGGCATTTCATACCTAGATACAATGAGATCTTTTGTCTTGAACTTGGATAAAAGATGTCTTTAATTGCACTTACATATTTCTCTATTTTCCCTGTTAGGACAGGTCTGTACTGTGTTTCCTCTTGTCTAGAGTAATCAAAGAAAAAGAAAGAGTATTTTTGGCAAGAGGAAAGGCACTCACAGGAAATTTTCCCACCTTCAGCAACAAATGTCTAGAGTAGATGATAAGGTCAAGATAAGCCAGGAGCAATAATTCCCAGAACACATTTTTATCCACAAGCAGAAATGCCATGGGGGAGCTTCAAGCCAGAGGTGGTGATGTGTATAATGGGTTGTGATGGATTTTTCTTCCATCAAATTTTCCAGCTTCTTTTGAGCCTCAAGAAGCTTTTTAGCATCCATACTATTCAACAAAGAGTTTATCATTTCTCCATGCTGTGTGGGCATCAACTTCACATCATTTTGGTTTTGAACTTGACACTGTCTAGCGTCATTTGATGACCCATCTACTTGTATTGGAAAAGATGGGAAGTATCCCTACTTGTTTCTTCTAAGACACGTGCAATTTTACAGACAAAGTAGTTTTGTGGAGTTTTGGGGTATTTTCTTGTTAGACTGAAGAATCTTAGTGACTTTAGTTATTCCTCATCTGAAAGTTGATCTATATATTTGACCATCCTTCTAAGAAACTTACCCATTTTTCCTTCATCATCTTTGAGGCAAAGGAACTTCCTACAGCACTCACAATGCAGATGTAGTCAGGGTCCCAGCTGTGTATCTGGGTTTGTTTCTTGTTCCAAATTACTCCTTCTTCTTCTCTTTCTCCTTCCTCCTTCCTCCTTCTCCGTCTCCTTCGTCTCCTCTTCCATCTCCTTTATTCTTACTTTCTTTTTTGTGTGTCTCACTACCTGTAAGCTGACATTTTAGTGTGAAGCTGCACTTCACTTTTTCTTTCATAATGCAGTTTTTCAGTGTCACAAAGTCCTCTATAGTTCTTCCCTTACCTAACCTACTTTAACATTTGATTAAATTAGTACTGCAAGAAAACCCTTTTAATTTATTTCCCCCTCAGATGATGTATGGATATGTTGAATAGCATCAGCTTGAGCACAGATTTGTGTGAGATTTCATTCTACTCTGTAAATGATCTCCCATGTGCTTCTGAGCCTCTAACAAGCTGTTGATCTGTGTGAGGCCACTTCCATTCACTACCAGGGTACCAGAATCTCTTAAGAAGCTCTAGAGACTTTAAGAAAGCCTCTTTGAAAACCATGAAGCTGGCACAAGAACATGGACAAGAAGGTCTGGGCTGTTACTCTCTGGAAAGAGAGTAGATAGATATGCGTATCTTCCCTTTCCAAAATCCCTCCTCCAGTCTCCTCCAAACTGCTGCGGTGATCCATGTGCTCAGTGATGCTCTTCTTCACAGCACTGAACACTTTTCCTGTCAGTTGGGAATCCCCAGTCTGCAGTGGCCTGACCTCCCTGGCACCTCTTAGGAATATTGTAATCACGTTTCCACCTTCCCCTTCCCTCTGACACCAGGTGAGAGGGTGGCAACCACTGGCAGCAGTTCAGCTATTTTATCTCAGAGTTTCTTGAGAACTCCAAAGCGAACGCAACTAGGTACTGGCCATTTATCGCCACTCATTCTGTCCATTCTGTTCAGCTCTCCTTCACTTTCCCTAATATTCCATAGCTTCTGTCAGTTTTGAGGCTGAGGAGAGGTCCTCTGTATCCTCTACAAAACAAACAAACGGAAAAGAAAAAGCAAAAAACAAAAGAGTGGTGGACAAGAGGGAGCGGGTCTAGCACTGGAGCTGCTTCAAGCTACTTAGTGGTAATTGCTGACATGAAAAGATTCACTTAGGTGTTTGACTACATTTTATTTTCTCTAGGAAGTTCTATCACATGTGGATCATCTTTATGTCCGTTAGATGCTAGCCTTAATGGGGTCAAAAATGTTTAGGGTTTGGGTTTTTTAATACAATTTACAAATTGTTCCTTACACATTTTAGGCCTATGTACTGCCAGAGTTTGCAATCTTCTTTAGAAAGAAACCATGCATTTTTTTGTTTGTAAAGATATTTTCTTGCATTTAGTATCTTTTACATTGGCACATAGCCATGCTGATTTTCTTTTGGTGATTTTCTTCTATTCTTTTGTGACTTTTTTTATTTGTTCTGTGACAAATCTAAATTGTCTCAATGCCCTTCTAAATACTTGCAGTTATCTCTCCTACCTTATTTTCTTAACAAGACGTCCTCTTTGGGTGAGTGTCTGTATTTTAATCCTTTAAGCAAAGTGAGATGGAATTGTATTGGATTTTGCCTGCAGTTTTGATTCTAACTGTGCCACTGAGCTCCTTACCACCTTGGAAAGTTGCGTATGTCTCCAGACATAAATTTATCCCTCCTTTTAAGTACTTTTTGTAACTTTCTTTGAGAGAGTGCAGTAATACTAATTCAGTGTATCAGACATTGGTGCTGGACTGTTTCAAGTGGAACTAAGTACTGACCTCAAACTTTTACCATGATTCATGGGAAAGCTCTCATTTTTATGCGGGCCAACACTGGACCAACTTTCAAACATTTTTTGAAAACCTCTAGTCCAGATGTTGATCCTGTCTTTTGTCAGTCCTTAAATATGTTTTGAAAGCTTATTTGCCCAAGCTTTATTGGAGCAATAATACTGTAACTACTGTAGTAGTCCCATCTCCTCATTGCATGCTCTTTCCCAGACAATCCATTTTGCAACAGGGGCCTGCTGGGGCAGTAGTGTCTCCAAAATATTTAATTACTGCCAACTCAGCACTTGGAGAGGAACCATCCAAGCTGTTGATGATCAGCATTCAACAAGGTTATAATATCATTCAAGAAAGAAAAACAACTCTATTGTCACCCACAAGAAAGTTTGAGTAAGCTTAGATGGGAGTTTGCAGTACCTTAAGCTGCTCTGTACAACACACTTCAGCTTCAAGGAAAAGGCAACTGTTAAGCACTCGCTTGTTTTGTACTGCAAGTGAGACTGGGCACTTGTAATAAAATACAGAGCAGAGGGCAAATCCACAACACCATCACCTAGGAGAAATGTGTTCACGCACATACTTCTAATCTTCAGTGGGAGAGAAACATAACCACCTGCTGACACAACAAAGGCAATTAATTTTGATTTTGGAAAAGGAGTTGATGAAACCGATGCTACCTGTCAACTCAGAGTGAGCAGTGGTTTAATAGGGCTGTAAAGGTAGGGGGGTTATCAATTTTTGAGGATTTATCCTTGTTTTCATTTGCTTTTGAAGTAGAACATGTTTGTAGGTAAGGCTAGGGGTACAGAGAGACAGACATTAGGTCTTTATGTTTTACTTGCCCCAATAATGACTCATTTACAATGTGAACAAGATTGTTCTGGCTGAGATTCTGCTGAACTTTCTAAATAAAGTCAAAACTGTATTGCCTTCCCACCAGTGCCACTGATGAACACCACTGAGGTGGTGAGAGCCACCTAGCTGAGATGGGACAAGGGCTGACGTGAGGGCAGAAGACATTCAAGGTGCAAGAACCTCCGCATGTTTTATACCACCTGGAGTGCTGCCTACCAAGGTCTGGACACGTGTCAAAAATTTGTCAGCTGGCTGCAGCACTGAAAAGATAAACTATTGCAATATTTCATGCAGTGGTTGTTACAGGTATTGTACAGATGCTACAGGTCATTGGACACAAAATCCAACTGTTTTGTCCCTGCCATAATAAAATTTGGCAACTTCTGCCACTGTCAGGGCGGCAAAGTACGATAGCTAGAAGGTTGCTCTGTTAAAAGTCCTGTAACTTGATAAGCTTCTGATCAAAGAATTTAATGATTTTCTTTCAGGAAGATGGATGGTTGCTCTCCAGGTGACTCAGCACCACTTCCTTCTACAGGCTGTATGCGCCTGCTGGAGCTCTCACTTCTCTGAAGCCTGATAGTGACATTTCAAATTTAATCATCATTTAAAATCCCAGTAGGAACCAATTTCTTATCTAATCTAAATCAAATGAAATAAATAGGTTTACACCACAGGTGAATTTGCCCTGTTCTCTTTCCTGCCTTTCAGACATAAAAAAAAAAAAAAAAAAGTCCCAGAAGTTTTGAAGTGGAACTTGAAGAATTCGCCATACTTCTGCAGTGAGATGTGAATATCTTGTTACATAGAGATTGACAGTTGCACTGTTTCTCTTCAAACATAGGTGGGAAGTCTATGGCAACACTGCCATTGGTCTTATTCATTATTTCTTTATCACTGTAACAGCTCTGCCCACAAACTCTCTGTAGCTGTGGCAGATTGTTTGCTGGAGGTCAGGTTTTCTGTTGCCTGTTTCCTTCTTTCCTGTCTTCACAAAAAATGACTGTGGAGCATTAGGTCAAGTAGGCAACCCACTTGCAGGACACATTTGCAATGTTTTCTGAAGCCTTAATAGCTTATTTAAAATTGGTAGCCTATTATCGAACAATGTAATTCCTAACATTTCTGCACAACTTTTTTTTTTTCCTCATCTTCTGATTCCATCCCCAGCTTCAAAGTCCTTTTCGTGGGCAGTGGACAACATTCTAAATTTCAGCATGGGTCATGCCTTTTTACCTATAGCTCTAATGCTGTGTAACAGCATGTTATTTCCATTTGGGGAGTACTCTTCACAACAGGCCCTGGATGATGGTCAGTGCAAGTCCTCTTTTCAGGTAGGCGGGGTTATGGTTTCCTGGTGGTTAACACTCTAGGTGTGCACTAAGCAACAGCGGAAGAACTCAGCCTCTGACTTTCCTGTATATGGTGAATAGTCCTATCCTCATCCTGTTTGTTTACTACCTGTTTTTTTGACTCTTCACTTTGGAGGGGACCTGCAGTCTTTTCTGGGGACTCCAAGGCCTACAGTGCTATCAACCACAGCAAGTTAGAGACTTTGCTGTCAGTTTTTCTATCAGTGTGTTTCAGTCCTTTATAAGGCAAAGTGTAAAGGACTTCCACTGAAGAAACTCAAGAGCATGTGAGGTGTTAGCCTTCAAACAATGAAAAGAAACCATATAGATAATACAGGATGATCTAACAGCCAAATGGGCTATGGCTTTTGTATAAGTACTCAATACTTTGTATTTTTTGCTAAGCATCTGTGAATCATGTCACGGGTTGCTGACTTGGATTGTTTTAATTGATATTATTGTGCCTGCATAATTACCATTATATATGTGTACATATACATGTGTTTGCATTATGTATTTATACATAACATATAATGTTTGTAAATGTACTACATATGCTAGATTTTTTTATTCTTGTTTAAAATGAGCTCTTTGAAATGCTGATACTTAGTGATTCAGACATTTCAGTGTTTCGGTGTCGTGAGTTAAGAAGTAAAATAATTTGTTGTTTCTGGTTCTGTTTAGACTGGAAAGTTAATCTAAAATGACTCCATCTCACCAAGTTTCTGGTGTCCTAAGAATTGTTTCAGCTCTGGTGTGTTTTTTCTGGGGCTCTTGCAAATATTGGAAGCCGTAAAGGTGTTGCTACTATTGTGCCCCATGTAAAAGTCCATTAAATGAGCAATTTATGCTATTCGGAAAGATGAACAATTTAAATCGAGTACATCAGACAAGTCCCGCTGTTAGTAGCAATTAATTTCTCATGTTTTGATGTGGCAGTTTTATCATTCATAAGCTTAAGTGCTGGTAGATTTGGAGGTCTCCAGAGCCTGTGTGCTTTGTGTCAAACAAATTGTTCTGTAAGAATGGCATTGTTGTGTGATTGAAAGAGAAACTCATTAATTTAGCCAAGATGTTCTGCTGAGATTCACATTTCAATTACACTGAGGCAAGCAGATTTAAAATTAATGGGTTTTAAATGGCTTTTTTTTTTTTACTATGGGTGTGGGGCCCAGAGGGACTGAACCTGTGTATTGGGTTTGGGTGAGATGGAGTTAATGGCCCCCAGAGCAAATCTTACGGTGCTGTGCTTTGTATTGGGAGGCAGATAAGACGCTGGTGTTGTGGCTGCTGCTGAGCAGCACTCACAGAGCGCCAAGGCTGGCTTTCCAACACCTTCCCTCCTCGTCCCCGACAAGTGAGATGGGGTGGGCAAGATCCTGGGAGGGGACACAGTCAGGACAGCTGACCCAAACTGATATTCCACACCATATGACATCAGCTCAAGTACAAAAGGAACAGAAAGGAGGGCGTGGTGATCCATTTGTGAAGATGTTTCTCCTCTGAGCAATCGTTACACATACCAGAGCCCTGCTTCCCAGGAAAGGCCAGACATCGCCTCCTAATGGGAAGTAGAGAATAAAACCTTGTTTTGCTTCTCTTTGCACATGCACATCTTGCTTTTTGCTTTTTCCTATTAAACTGCCTTTATCATACCCCACGAACTCTTCCCATCTTATTCTCTCCCTTCTTGTCATGCTGAGGGAAGTAGGGGGGAGTGATGGAGTGACTTGGTGAGTACCTGGTGCTCAGCCAAGATCAACCCACCACAACCTGACAAGATACAACTACCAGTTCAATGGTCCTCTCGCTACTAATTTGAAAATGTGGATACTCCCCAGATAAGGTGTGTAATCTATGGAGAAATTGAAGAGTTCCTGGAAGATATGAGGAGTGATGGAAAGCCTCATGTTAGGGACATAATCCTTCCCCCACCTCCTTGGCTGTTGATGGAGTGAGTTCCATGAACCTTGTCCTAGGCACAGAAGTAGATCTGACCAGTGGCCTGATTGAAGGCCTCAAAATGGGCACCTCTATTAATCTTAAATTGTCTTCAGAATAACTGTAGCCAGGAGGGAAGAGTTTGGCTTACACATTTTGCTGCTACCGCCTCCGTTGTAGCAACTTAGAAGCATGTGTCAAAGCACTTGTCCAGGACTTGGCAAACTTGGATTCTGGCTTCTCTGGAGTCAAAGCGAGTTTGATTCCATCCTTACTCTGGCTCCCTCTGTGAGTTTGCAAACCAGTGATTAGATGAGCTCAGGAGGTGCTGTATGGTCCAGGAGACAAGGTGTGACAGGTTCAGAAGGGGAGTTGGCATCAGGGTGGCTGCTTCTCTACACTCAGCTGCTGCAGGCGAGCAACCACAAACTGTGTCCCTGCCTCCAGGATTCAAGTGGTAGCTGAAAAGAGAAAGGTCCATCATAGATGTGAAGAGCAAATAGATGATATTTTGTCAGTAACTTCCAGGGTGAAGGCTTAGGTACTTACTGTGAAGTTGTTTGTATTTCTCTTTGATATAACTTTTCTTTTTTTTTCTTTTAGGATCTTCTTCCCTGGCAAGAAAAAAGCTATTATTGTGAAATAATATATAAATGTCAATGCTATTATAATGACTTCCATGGATATGTGAGGATTGCTCTTTGTAGTGACAGCCATCCTTAGAGTGTGAAATATTTTATGAATACCTTGAATGAAATGGGTTGAGTGTCTGTCGGGATATAGACACCTTCATTGCTCTGCACTTAAATAATATGTCAGAGCAAAGGAAAAGATTAAAGCTTTACGCACATTTTAAAAGAGAAATTTGGGTCATCCTGCACAAATGTTGAATTTTTTTCTTTTTTTGTTTTTTTTTTTTTTTTTTTTTTAAAGAGCCCAGGACCCCCCTCAACCTT